>PVHP010003290.1:25966-80114 GCA_004024765.1 Zapus hudsonius
AAAAAAAAAAAAGATGTCTCCTGGTATAGATAACTGTGAAAGAAATAGGCCTTTCACAAAGGCTCTGAGAATACCACTTTTGTGAAGAGCCGGGGAGTGGTCTCCTCTACTTAGTGGGATTTAAACTTGTCAGGCAGAGAACACGGGCACAGAAATGATGGAAGAATTTGAATAAAAGTGTGAGTGTGGCAAAGAAAGAGCAAAGGCATGCTTGTGAAACCATAGCAAACTTGGCTGGCTTCAGGGGAGTCTGTGTTGGGGGAAGTAGTGGAAGATAAGACCAGTAGAATTCTTCAGAAATCTCTCATGTAAGTCACCATCTCCTTTGATCTGTACTAGCTGCTGTGTAGGGCCATGCAGTATGTCTCTTCACGATGAAAAGTTCTGGTCTGTCTCCGATTTCCTTCCCCACATATCCGTCGTGTCCAGCCTCATTCTGAAAGTGGCTCTGGCTGAACTCTGCCTTCCTCCTCAGGTGTGGTACCCAGCACACGACAGGGACCTCCTAATGAGAAGCCTCTCTCATTTTGAGACAAGAACCCACCAGCATGTGCTTAGCCGTTCTAGGCTGCCAGTGGAGGCTCCAACAGGAAGGATCCCTGTTGCTGACATGCACTCAGCTCCTCTTCTGAACAGACCATGAATCTGTGGGACCTCCTGTCACCCTGCTTCTGTCCAGTTCATTGCACAATCCTTTATGGTCAGTTACTGAAAGTGGAATGAGCTGTCAATTGGTCCAAGGCCCTGGCATGCAGAGCCCACTTGCGTATGACTAACTTTCTAAAGGAATGAGTTTTCATATTGTCTAAAAATCTAGTCCTACTTATGGTATCTGTCACCTTCAGGAGCTACATTATTAGCAGACAAAAATTGGGTAGGACTTCATTTATATAGATGGTCCCTAATTTACAATGATTTGACTTAACAACTTTTATCTCCATGTTGTCCAAGTGATATCAATACAAAGCTTGAATTCTGATCTCTTCCCAGGTGAGTAATAGCAATCTGTAGTCTGACAAGATGCCTCTCGACTTGCTGGTCAATGCCAGTGAGCTCCAGTTCCCAGCCAGCCATGGGATCATGGGGCCAGACAGCTGACACTGGCTTGTGCCATGCTGTAATCTGGAATGTTCAGTAGATTCTGTGTATTAAATACATTTTCATCTTACATGGGTTTATTGGGACAGAGCTCCATTGTAAAGCAAGGACCATCTGTAGTCTTAGCAGCTTTTACAGGCCACGAATTGGAAATGTGCTCCATGAATTACCTTTTGTGGGCAGTGTGCAGATCCCGGCAAAAATGAGCAGCCTGGTTTGTGTTTGCTGGCCTCTGCTGCATCTTCAACGTCTCCCTTTCCTGGCTGCTCACTCATCAGAGGGGACATCCTTAATGTGCCATGCTGACAGGGCATTTCAGTCACACAGCTAATTAAAATCATTCTGGGGCTCGGTGTGACAGGTCCTTCAAACTTATAAATTAGAAGCTACTAACAACATTCCTTTCCTGATCTCCTTGTCTTTTCTTAACAAGCTGATTTGCTTTCATTATGCATAACCAGAAAAAATAGACCAATAAAAATACTGATGAAAATGTCTGTTGTGGTGGTTTGAATTCATTTTAGACTTTCTGAGCTAGCAATACGTAGCCGGGGAGGGGGTAGGGGGAACTCTCACTCTTGCCTTCTGGGCCATGAGTATTGGAAGCCAACTTGGACTGCTAAAAATCAGACAGTGGTCTATCAGTTACAGACCTATGAGTCACACCAGGGCTGGATTGAGACAGACCCAGAGTTACCTGGAAGATGCGAAATTGGTCTGGACAAAGTCCAAACGCCAGAGGAAGAGGAGTTCTGCCAACACTTAGTCCCAGTGAAAAATGACCTAGGAGATTTCCCATCAAGGACACCTGAAACCACTCTTCTTATCTCCCCCCTAACCCCCCCCCCCCCCACCTCCCCCTTTCTTAGCTAGGACATGCAGACTATCTCTTCCCTCCAGTTCTATCCCACACAGAGGCCAGCTGTGTTAGGAAGGTCAGACTTGGTTGGGGTGGAGGGATTAGGTTTCTGCCCCAGCTGATGACAAAGCAATAGCTTCAAAGCTGTCTGGCTTGCCGACCTCTCCAAGAGGTCCACACCCTGTGAAAACAATTCTTAAATTCACCCTACTGGTGCGAGCACCTGGAAAAATGAAATGCTTATTTTTTATAAAAATGTTTGAACAAAGCTGGTTTTTAGAAATGTGAAAGAATATATTGTAAGACTCAGAGGAAAGACTGACAGAGAAAATTGTCAATTTTTTTTCTTTAATTCTGGCATATAAAGTCCTATCTATAGAGAGCTTTTCATGACCATGCAATACCTAATTTTTCAAACGCTAATTTCCTGTTACTAGTTCTGTTCCTTGTGGGGTTTATTAAAGGGAAGAAGTAATGATTTCTACTCACTGTGCACTTGCCAGATAAAATGTCAAAAATCAAAATATAGGAACTGCTGAGCTATATTACCTAGACATAGACACCCAAGTTTTGCAATTTAATAATTAAAAATTATCAACTATACTCATGAGACTATAGAGTAAGCATTCTTTGTAATGATTTAAAGAAATCATGAGAGAAGACACAGGACACAACATTTAGAAGTATTTAGAAGCCAGGAAGATGGCTCACTGGGTTAACTGCTTGGATTCCTAGTACTCACACAAAAGCTGGGTGAGTTCCAGGCTCACTGAGAAATCCTATTTTTTCTTTATTTTTAATTTTAAAAAATTCATATTTACTATTAATAATTAGATACATTGTATGAGCAAGTCTTATGATGATGGTATCCCCATTTCCCTCCTCCCTCTACCCACCCCTTTGGGGGCCTCCAACAAGGGCTTGCTGGAACAGTCCATGGGATCAAAGTGGAAAAGCAATTGAGGAAGATGATTGATCTCTGTCCTCTACACACGTGTGTGCATACATGTGCATGCATAGCACACCCACACACTTGTGCGCGCACACACGCAAACATGCATTCACACACGCACACTAACTCTACACACATGCACACCCACACACTTGTGCACACACATACAAACATGCATTCACACATGCACACAAATTCTACACACGTGCACACCCACACACTTGTGCACACACAATACAAACATGCATTCACACATGCACACTAACCCTGCACACGTGCACACCCACACACTTGTGCGCACACACACATACAAACATGCATTCACACATGCACACATGCAAAAAAAATCCAAAGAAGTATTTTTCAAAAACAGCAGCATAGCTTAAGTGTCTACAAAAGGGAAGCATAAAAATACACATTTTAAATGTAGAAAGTTATCAAAATGTTCATGTCCCTTACATGAAATTTTGTTTTTTTGGAGGTAGGGTCTCACTCTAGCTCAAGCTGACCTGGAATTCACTATGTCGTCTCAGGGTGGCCTCAAACTCATGGTGATCCTCCTACCTCTGCCTTCTGAATGCTGGGATTAAAGGTGTGTACCAATACACTGGCTTCCTTCCATGAAACTTGAAATAATAAGGTATATTAGGTCAGTTAAACATTGGTTCTTTAAAATGCTTTGGCAAGAATGCATACTATAACATTTATATGGGCTAGATTATACAATAACAAGTATCTCCCAAATCCTGTTATATATTTGTTATTTTATGACATTGTGATATTATATGATATTATTATCTACCTGTGAACTGGACAAGATCCCAAATTTTTCTACTTTCCTTCAATATCCAGCAACAACAGGTCTCACCCAGGTCCTGTGTTTTTAAAAATATATTGATTGATTTATATGAGAAGGGGGTGGCTAAGGCCTCCTGCCACTGCAGCAGATGAACTCTAGATGCATGCCACTTGGTGCGTCTGGTTTAAGTGGGTACTGGGGAACTGAACCTGGGCCTTTGGGTTTTGCAAATAAGTGCCTTTAACCAATGAATTATCTTTCCAGTTCCCCCATAGTATTTTTTTGTTGGTTACACTGGCACCCTTCAGGCTTCATGAACCCTTATGAAAATCAGGTTCATGACATCACTATTTAATTTTGTTCAGTGTTATCTTTCTCAGACTATTCGTATTGCCTATGAGGTTTCCTCAGATATACAATTCCCAACAAAATAATGTTGGCCCAGGGCTTTGAAATGACCTGTTCCCCAGGGGAACAGATAGAGTTGAATGATGAACTCAGGCAGGCAGCCTGAGAGACAGTCCTAAAATTCCTTCTTCCTTGAAAGTGGCCCAAAGGATCTCATTATCAATTCTGTATTGTGGGCATTCCTCCTGTTCTCAGATGAGATCCTGGCTGTAAAGGGCAATCAAAATCTGATTACAGGTTGATTGATCAGTAATGTTTCCAGAGAAACATCCAGATAAAAAGGGGGAAACCCTGCCAATGTTGAGATGTTATGTCAGGCTCAAATCAAAGTAGGTGTAGCAGACCATGAGGGAGGGAATTTCTTGCTTAGATGTCCGAGATAGGAACTACTGAAAAGATACTCTGAAAATCTTTATACGCATATGACTATGACAAGAACTGTTATAAGGAACTCTGATAGCATAGAATATTCTAGATAAATTGCTTCTATGAAGAATTTTCCCCAGCCACTTTCAGTGGTAAGTAATCACCAACTCTTGTAAGGATCTGCTCTGGCCAATGAGCTTGATTTCAGAAGAGCTTGTATGGACCTCTCCTTCCCTTTGAAACTTCCCTTCTGCCTAAACTTCCCCAATATGCCTATAATTCGCCATTGTATGCCGATCCCGGGTTGTAATTCCCTGCTCATAGTTTTGTCTGTGTTTTCCTTACAAAAACAGAACTCTTGAACTTTTAGAAAATGTTCTCCAAGACTTCATCCACATGACTGCCGTGTGCTCAACACCAGTCATATGCTAGTGTGAGAAAACCAGACTCCAGGGTGAAGGGGCAGAGGAAAGAGTTCATGAAAATTTTAATTGAGAAAATGATTGGAATTAATATTTTATTATCAAAATGAAATATAAAATAAAGAGCACACCCCTCTTTTTATTCAGAAAGTGTGAAGTTTGGGAGAATATATCAGGAAATGGAATGCAAAAAACATGCTACTTTCTAATCCTTAAAAATACATGATGAAGGGGAAATAAGCCATAACATGATAGCTACATCAACAAACAATAATTTCCATTGTAAAAGTGGAACATGTTGATGGTGAATGATTGGGAAAAAATGAAAGGTAAAAGAAGAAAAAGAATTAATTATGATCCATAATCCTAGGCTCTAGGAATAATAATGTTCTTACCCTCCAAGCTTTTCTTCCTTGATCCAGGACTAACCATTGGTTCTGGCAGTTGGGTTTTCTGGAGGGTGAGGAGAGAAGAGGAGAGAGCACGTACACATTATTTAATTAAAATGAGAAAACATAGCCCATATGAGAAATCAAAAATAAAAGCAGGGTAACAATAACTTTTTATTGTGGGTGAGGCTGGAAATTGAACCGAAGGTCTCACATAGACTAGGTAAGTATTCTACCAGTGAGGTTCATTCCGAGACCAACTTGCCTTTGACTGAAAGTCATAATTTACTCTTGGTCACTTTGGGGAAGAACTCCTTCTTTTCTGGGGTTCCTTTTTTCAGGTTCAGAGACTTGCTTGTCCACTGTCTGGATTGAGATTCCTCACACTGCATTTCCCAGACGCCTCTGCGGACCAGCTTTCAGCCAGGACCAGGGAGAAGGGCTTCCCAGGCTTCATTGCCTCCAGATCCTTTCCACAGCCTGCTTTGGCTCTTAACTCTTTAGCTCCTGGTCAACCAGTTTTCAAAAGAAAGACCCCCCTCTTTGGAAAGCCCTAGGAAGCCCAGGTCTTCCTCCGGGAACTGATACTTCAGGGAAGGATTCTATGGGTTAATCTTAGTTTTCCTCCAAGGGAATCCCTCATCAGCAATGCTTGCATGTCAGCCTTCTGCCATGAGCTTGTTAACAGGTTCTGGCAGAAAACAGAAGCTAGCTCTATGACTGTTTCCTACTCCACCATATTCTTGGCACGACAAAAGGGATTGGGTTCCATGCTTGGGAGGAGGCAGGGAGACAGTGGTGAAAAAAAGGGAAAGTTTTCACTACTGCAGAGATGCTGCGTGGTCACACTACTTATCGCTACTGCCTTTTGTCTTGTATTTTCCAAGCACCCCCATATTCCCTTTCTGTGCTGAGCCATGCCTAAAATGCAGAGTGATGAACAGGATAAATACTGTTTCTTTAAGCCATTGGGTTTTGGAGTAATCTGTTGCATACCTACATTGTTGGGTACTGACCCTATATTTTGTGTATGTGTGTATTTGTAAAAATAGATAGCATTCACCATTCTCTCTGTCTTCTCTCTCTCTCTCTGTTTGCAAATAAATAAATAAATATTTTAAAAAGGGTTGGAGATATTACTCAATGATTAAGGCACTTGCCTTCAAAGCTAAGGACCTGAGTTCGATTCCCCAGTACCCACTTAAAGCCAGATGCCCAAAGTGGTGCATGCATCTGGAGTTCGTTTTGTAGCCACTGGAGGCCCTGGCATGCCTATTCTCTCTGCCTGTCTGTCTTCTCTCTCTGCTTGCAAATAAGTAAATAAAAATAAAGCAAATAGATAACATTCAGTCTTTTGCTATGTCATAATTTTCAGAGGTTAGAAGAAGCAATCTTTACTGACATGGCTTCAAATTAGACTAAAGAAATGTCCTAAAAGCATTTACTATATTTAATACACACAGAGATAAAAATCCTCAGTTCATTTTTTTCTCAGGGTGCAAAACTGTTGAAAATATGGTTAAATTAAAGTTACAATTCTCTCTTGTTCTGAATTATCAAGCATTCAGACTTTTTCTCCCCCATTAAAGTTGATTTAAACACACAGCTTATATAGGCTATATGGGATGTAGTTGCATGGTTACTTGAACCAAAAGAAACTCAAGATGGATGAGCTGTGTTAACTCTGCATTCATATGTGTATTTATGACACTGAAAAGCGAGTCTGAGGTTTTATGTGCTCTCTAAAAGATGCACTCTTTAGAGAGATACGTGTCCCTGCCTCTTCAAGTACTGCTTCCATAGCTCATGCATCATCCAATAACAGTTATATATACACCCAGTCAGAGACAACTTCCTGGGTGCAATTGATCTTTACATGAATTTACATTGAATATATCTAGGAGGCAACAAGCCAGATTGATGATGTGGCCAATATGCAAAGACAATTTTCAGTCCATTTGAATCACTGAACCTTCCAAGCGGCTATAACAACAAAGGAATGTTATGCACTGTGAGGCTGAAGTACAGTAAATAGAAGATACGTCTGATAGGGAAAGGCAGGTTAGAATGAAGGTAATTAGACATATTGCCAATGAGTTCTAATACGGTGCCAAAATGACATAACTGTATTTTCCAAAAAAAAATAAGAATTATAACATAAGGAGCAAGAGGAATGGAACTGATTCCTATAAGCAAGCATGCCTATGAAATTAACTTTGGTTTTTGCTTCTGTGTGTGGTGTGGTGGCTGTGGTGGGTGCCCTCGGAGCCCCAGATGCTCACTTGCCTTGGATGGTCAGGTGTCTCCTTCTGCCTGGCCCTATTTTGAACCAGTCTCTTTCTACTAATTCCAGATCTCTGCTCCCCTGAAAGACTGGGGTTCAGGCACACATGGCCATGCCTAGCTGTTTATATGATCTGATGATTCCTTCTCTGGTGGTCTCAGGCCTCCTTAGGCCTCATTGCTTGTACAGGAAGTGTATTGAATCACTGAGCCATCTCTTCAGCCCAGAATCCATTTTATTACAGGAAAGTTAGCTCCATTTCTCAAGAATTGTAGATTAATTTATTGAAGAAATTTCAAAGGCTGTCATGATGGAATGATGGCTTAATTGCACAAGAATTCCTCTCAGTTCATTGGAAGTCCCTCCCTGCCTCCCCACATACACCCATGAAAGTCAGTCTGAGAGCAAGGGAATTCCATCGTTGGTCAAAAGATTTTTCCAATCATTATGGGAGTGGGGGTCAGTTGGGGACAAGTATTGATGAAGATGATTCTTGATTTAGCTGAGTAGCATTTGAGAGCAGGAGATAGATGCACAGTCTAGAGGGAATTTCATGTTACTGGGAGGGATAGTAGGGAACTGACTCCCACAGGGTCATCAGATAAGGCCAACGCCAACCCCCTAGCTGGTTTAGAATTTCTTTGGGCTCAAAGAATAAAAGGAAAGGCCTGGCATGTACCCATTCCATCAATGACATTGACTGGATAGTGTTAAGTGTGAATTGCAGGGCTGGAGAGATGGCTCAAAGGTTAAAGGCTCTTGATTGCAAAGACAGTCTCCAGTACCCATGTAAAGTCAGATGCACAAAGTGACACATGCATCTGGAATTCATTTGCAGTAGCAGAAGACCCTGGCCCATACTCACTCTCTTTGTGTCTTCCTCTTTCTCTCAGTCTCTCTCTCTTTCTCAAATAAATAAAATAAAATATTTTTTAAAGACCAAAAAATTTTGAATTTCACAATATAATCAAGTTGTGGTCCCTTAAAACAGGGAACTGCATATTCTCTGTATGTATTAAATGTCTTAAATGTTTTTCAGGAGGTTTCAGGCAATCTTAAACAGAACTGTAAAACTACTCTCAAAGAAAGCTCTCAGATTTTCATGGGTTAGCAAATGGTAAACTATAACTTTGGTATTATAATTAGATAAAAGTAGTCTTAAATTCTTTTCATTTCTTTTATGTTAACTAATACAACAAAGGGTGCAAATTATAAGTGTTCAGCTCAGTGAAATTTATGTGTAAACTCAGGAAACCAATACCCAGAAAGCAAAGAAAACTTTCGATTCCTTTGAAGGTTGTACCTCTTAACAGCCAATATTTATTTTTTTAAATACTTTATTTATTTGCAGCAGAGGAAGACAGAGACATAGACAGAGAGAGATGAGAGAGAGAGACACACACACAGAGAGAATGAGAGAATGGGCACACCAAGACCTCTGTTGGGCACTACCCTACATGACTGCCCTTCCCCCTAACTACTGCTCCCCAGCTATTATCCTACAGGAACCTCAGAGATTCCAGGAGTTGCACTCACCCAGTCCCACCGCTGCCTAGGAGACCTCACCCAGGCCCAGCTTGGATCACTCCAGAGACAACTCCTTGCTGACTCCAATAAAACAATATACCTCATCACTGCTGGATATGGGACATGGACTTGGGGGGAAAATATTGTTTTTCATGCCAATAAGTGTTATATGTTCTCTATGCCCTCACCCTTTGGTTCCCTATTCCTTTGATCTGTTTGCCTTTCCCTACTCCTTTAATTCCCTGTTTGCCATAGGGACCCCTTTGCCCATGGCCAGCCTCCTACAGGCTTATACCACTGATCCATATTTAAAACAATAGGGGGAGGTGTTGGGCACTGCTTGTTGGCACTGCTAGTGAGGGCATGAAGAACAAAGGGTAAAGGATGTTTGAGCAGGTAAAACCCCAATAATTCGGTAGGCGGTTCCCAGCTCCGGCAACCCTGACTCCCAACCCCCATGGGCAAGCCACAGGAATCCGGCATTCCCATCTCAGCATGACTGGCAATGAGTGTTAGACCCAAGTAACAAATTTCCTTGTACCCATCCCCACAGACCGTTTCTAGAATCACATATTTCCCACCACTCAGGCCCATTGATATACAAATTAGGTATGCACAGGTTGACTGCACTCACCTATCCCTTAGTAGATTACCAACTCACCACCCTGGCTATCCAATCCCTTTCTTCTTTCCCCTATTCCCCATCCCCCTGGTTCCCTTTCCCTATAAATGTGAGCTCTGCCCATGGAATAAAGAACCACGTGGATACACTATACACATCTGCTCAATTCTGCACCTCACAGGACCACACCTTGCGTAGGCCACCAGCTCTGTGGAACCGCCCTGAGACAGCTTCCCACCTTTTTCCCTCAGCGGCGGCTAGCAGTGCCTCCAGAGGCGGAGAACAACATACCTCTAGGCACTATAAACAAACTCCAAATGTGTGCACCACTTTGTGCATTCAGCTTTACATGGGTACTAGGGAACTGAACCCAGGTCATTGGACTTTGCAGGCAAGCACCTTAACCACTGAGCAATCTTTCCAGCTGACCAGTCAACATTTCTGAAGGTTACACTGCTTTGACTTTCATTAGCATGGATTACTTGGACTTGCTTCTGAAGAGAGCTTTGGAATGTTCTAACTCTTGGTACTCATCTCTAGGGATACCGCAGGCAGTGTCTTTTCCATCATGCATTTGCTGAAAGCATTATGTAACTCCATAGTCATCCAACAGGCACTGAAAATGTGACTTTGGATAAGAAAGCATTTATCTGCCCTCAGAAAATGATAGGATATGGAAAAAAAATGTACAAGTGAGCATCAGTAATAACAGAGATGGAAAAGGCTACCAAATGAGAGTGCCAGATGCCAAGAAGGGTGCATCCCATGGATGCAGAGTTATTGATGGCTCCGGGAACAGCTGACATGTGCACTGAGGCTGGAAGGATATGAGTAAGGACTAACCAGACAGATGAGGAAATAGAGGAACAGAGGGACAGTAGGCACCAATGCTCTTAGGAAAGAGAGAGCCTTGAGTATTTGGGGAACTGAGAACACACAAATATATGTGCACACACACACACATACTCCTTATGACTAGACAGGGAACTGGGGCTGGCTTCTGAAGGACTTGTCGATCATATTTCAGAGTTTGCATTCATGTTAAGGGCAATGGGGAGCCATGGAATCATTGTCAGCAAGACTGATGTCTGTTTTAAGGCCCTGGCATCGTACAAATAGATATTCAAGCTGATTGAACTACCGTGATAACAGAAGTCCCTCCCTGGTGTCATAGAGGCACAGCTTATGTAAAGTGCTACATGCTTTGATAAATTGAAGTGTCACTTCCCTCTTTCTGACCTCAATGGAATCCATTTAATAATGGATTAAAGCTCTTCAATTTTACCTTATAATAAAAATCATATAAGACTTCCTTATAATAGTATTATTCTGGTTTTTTTTGTCATAGTTGGCCAATACTGAAGTGTCTGTAAAGCAGGGTTATTTACTACCAAGCTGACAAAGAGTGGACCTAACACTGTAAGTAGATGCCTTCATAAGTCCTTGCTGTGGGAAGAAGCTCTAGTGTGATTTCTTCCTACTAAGTAGTAACGTTTTAATGGACTTGAGGGACATATATACTTCTCTTCCTAACTCAACTGTAAATCCTTAGAGGGGAAGTGTTATAGGTTGAACTGTGTGCCTGGAAGAGTCAATACCTCAGGAAATGACCTAATTTTAAAATAGGGTCATTGTGGTGTAACAGTTGACTTACACAGAATAGAGTAGGGCTCTGAATGTGATGTGATGCCCTTAAAAAGGTGGAGGGGGTGGGCACACACACACACACACACACACACACACACACACACACACACACACCACACATACACACACTGGGGGGGAGAGAGAGAAAGAGAGAACACTGTGCGTCAAGACGCTGGAGAGAGGTGTGGGGTACAGCCTTCCCCAGCACGTTCAAAAAGAAAGAGCATATCCCTGCCAATACTTTGGACTTCTCTCCTCCAGAACAATAAATCTCTGATCTTCTAAGTCACCCAGTTTGTGGCTCTTTGTTATGGCAACCTTAGTATCTAATGCAACAAGGATTATAGCTTTCTCTGTTTCCTATACCCTACAGGGATGCATGAGTGTGGGCTGAACTGATGTTGCAACCATAGATCCCACATTCAGGAATGTGCTGGAGTTTATACCCATTGCTTGTACTTGGTAATAAGACAGGCATGGATTGTCTATCTGTTTCCTACCCTACCTCTATGCTGAAAGAAGATGACAAAGATGGAGATGTGTACCCACCCTGTACCCACCCTGGGGCTGAAGCACCCACAGCAGGGTGTTTCCAGTGGACATGCAGCCTGGGATACACTCCCCCCATCAGAGTCCCCATCTGTCATTCTTGTAGATGTGTACATTATCAGGTATGTCCTTTACCTGCAGGAAGTTTTCCCTGGTGTACCTTCACTCCATCATATGCGTAGTCCATGGTGACTCATGTTAAAAGTTAATGGAGCCTGTCTTAAGTGAGACTCCACTTTTGCTGAAGGAGAAGCAGACCAGCAATGACTGGCCTGGGAATATGCAGAAAAAAACTGCATGGGATTAGTTTTCACCTTTTGGTTTTGCGAACTCTTATTTCCCACTAAATAAAACACAGATGTTGCTTAGACTGGCTTTGTCTCCACTGTGCATACCAAAGAAGGAATTGTTGCCCTATCTACTCATTATAGATGTTGCTATCTAATTATTTTAAAGTTGGTAGCTTGTTGCCCGAGATGCAATTCTGGAGTATGTAACACATATCTAGTCAAGTTTGTGATGTATACAAATCTTGTTTGTAGTTTGAGACTTTTTAACATATGGATGATTTTGTGTCATGGGCCAGATCATCAAGGTCTAGAACATTCCCAGCACCCTGAAGATGCCCTGTTGTTCCTTCTCAGGATTTTGAAACCTGAACAATTTAATTTATACCTAACTACTTTTTTTTATAACTCTGCTGACAAGGCAAGCTCTGTACTAGGAATCTGTGCCAGTTCACAGGAAGTATAAATGTAAAGTCAGCCTCACACCATCCTGCATTGCTTCAATTGTCTACGGAGCGCAAGGCTTGCAAATGGGCCGTGTGTAGGTGAGATCTGCTCTATACACATCATTTAAAAATCCACTTTAAAATGGAATCCAAACTTTAAAATAAGACATTTCACATGACAGCCCAGATTTAGAGAGGAGAGTGGTATTTATAAAAAGTGAAGTTTTTACGCTGTCTACCTAGGGGGAACACCTGGAATCAGTCAGCTCCAGCCCCATGGATGTGAGTTTGAAGCAAGAAATGCCACTTCTTTTCACCCCTTACCAATGATCACATGGCACGTGCCTGCTGATCTCACACATGCCCTTGACCGCGTCACCTTTGTGCCGGCTATAGCTAGGCACAGTGCAGAATGTCAGGCACGTTTTCAATGGGAGATAGTTTCCACCCCTAGAAGGAAAACTTACGTTTAGATACACTATTTCTTATAACTGTTTACAGTGATTTATTTTTTGAAAATAAATATTATTTTCTATTATGACTATTATGGATTATGTACCATTCCCAGTAGTTTCCTGGAGACACATGCACACAGGCATATGAAGCGTCAGTGTCTTACATCTGGATTCTGGCTATTACTTAATTTTAGATCCAACCATTATGCTGAAAGGTGTGACCACTATAGTTAAGTGTGATCTTTTCTGCTTCGCTAGTTCCGTTAAATCTCAAGACGAAGAGTGAATGAATTCATCCTCTGCCACCCTTTATGTTGTAAACCTGAACTCAAATCACCTTATCACATCGACAGTCGACCTACACTTGGTGTTAAATGATACCTCTACACAGATATGAAAATTCTTCATGAGTGGCGTTTGAAAGTAGGGCCCGGTATTATTGTCCATCGTAAAAACCTAGACGCTTCTGAGCCTGATTATAAAAGCTTCTCATTCATATACAGTGGAAAAGAGACCTGCTATTGTAAGGTAAAACCATGTGGAATGCAGGCTTTGCTTTTCTTCTAAATACCTTTTCATCTTTTATGCTTGAAACAAGCTCATGACAATTTTTGTTTCAATCTATGAGATTGTGATACCATTACTTTTGTCCCTTTTCTCTATAACATAATCACCTGCAGGAGAATGACAATGCTGTCTACTCACCAAGGTCTTTTCTGCTGAATTTCTTTCTGATTTGTAAAATTGTTCATAAGCAGATTCAAGGCCCCACGGATGGCTAATTTGGAAAAAACTGATTATTAGACATGAAAACCAGAGGCAATGAATCACATGAAAGAAAGAAAATGATTAATCATACAATGTCACGATTCACTTAACTGTCTTTGAAATCATTTCACATCCTCTATGTACACACATATAAATACATGCATGCACTGTAGGGATTCTACTTGTAAGTCCATATGAAAAGTTCTGTTTTTTTTACTATATCCCCCCAAAATCTGCAAACTCAGTTTGTAAACATATTCACTATTATTCAAATTCTTGAGCTATTGCAAGAAAGATAACACTTTTAGTAGTATGCTAAATCTGCTTTTGGTCTGAGCAGTTTTAGGGTTGGGAAGAGAGGAAGATTAGTGAGATCAGGAAAGACTCATTGCCATCAGCCACAATCATAGCACAGCCACACTGATGGGCATCTGCCCCTGAAATGAGGCCAGAAGTTCCAAACACATCTACCTGACCTACCTTTCTGTTCCCATGACAATACAGATTGCCCAGTATGAACATCCCTCAATCCTCCTCCTCTTCCCACCTCCTTCCCTGTCGCGTGCTCTTTAGAGTGACATTTCTCCAGTAATTACTGAGCTGGTTCTTTTCCACTTCTCTCCTTTTGGACTTGCTCCTGTTAGGCTGCCATTCTGCTCCACCCAATGAAACGATTCTCAAATTCTGTAATGTAAAACCCAATAGGCAGGTTTGGTGCCATTTTCTTCTAGATTTATTTTTCTTGACTTCTACCCACCACATTTCTCTAGCCTTCCTCTTGTCACACCAGCCTCCTCCTGGTCTCCCTGGCTCCCTCATGCTCTGGATCTACAAACATGACCCAATCAGCATGATGTCAGCTGAACGCTTCAATGCACTGCTCCGTGGTCCCTGGTGCCTTTCTCTGCGTCTCTGCCTAAGGGTTGTCTCTGGCATTAATGTTCCAGGATCTCACCCTCTGTAGCATCTTTAACTAATGAAGTCAGGAGTTGGTGAGTAAATGCTCATTTCTTGATAGGATGATTCTGAAGTGAATCACTTTCTCAGAGGATCCTACAGGAATTTAACTTTGAAGCCTTATATCACGGATACACCCTTTAATCCTCTTATTGGATTCTTTCCATTCCTTGTTTTACCTTCTCCTCTTCCCCACTCATGCTTTTTTGGGTCCTACCATCCAGTTAAGCTGCATCTAGTCAAGTACTTGTCTAAGGATTCTTTCCAGAAAAAACTCTAAGACAGCATATTGATGTATTTTGACTGCTCTCAAATGTACCTCTACCAGGTCTTCTTCATTAATGGGATCCTAGCATTTCTGGCCTCCAACCAAATTCTTTAGTTGAATATCTAATGAGCAACTCAGACTAAATGCCCTTCCTCCTTCAAATATGCTCCTGTGCTGTTGTTCCAATCTCAGGACACAGCAAGAATCACCCTTGACTCCTATGGGTTTCTCTCACACCACAGGCCCAGTCTCTCAAGGTGGCTCTGGTTTCACAATTAAGAAATTGAGGGCTGGAGAGATGGCTCAGTGGTTAAAGCACTTGCCTCCAGTGCCTAAGGCCAGGATTCAATTCCCCAGGACCCACATAAGCCAGACCCACAAGGTGGTGGCCCTGGTGCTCTCTCTCTCTCTCTCTCTCTCTCTCTCTCTCTCTGCTTGAAAATGAATAAATAACACATTTTTTTAAAAAAAGAAATTGATTATTTTTTAACTTCCTGCATCACAAATGTCCTAGTGCTACCACCATAATTTCTTACCCAAATTATTAGATAAAATAACCTCTGTCGAGCCTTCTGGCCTCTCTCCTTAATGCCCTCCAGTCTGGTTGGGATACAGCAGCCAGGATGCTCCTACTGAAACCATGCAGCACTCTGACACCCCTCAGCTAAAAGCCCCATCAGAAGCATCACACACTTAGAACTAAACTTATTTTATAAAGATATTTTTTCTTTAAGGGATTTTTTTATGCAAGTAAGAATTTTATAATCCAAATTACATTTCCTTGCTCAGCAGCCAGTTCTGTTACTTAAACGAGGACTGACATTCTGAGCGTGATATTTATAAAGATTTTACAATAAGGAAATGTTCAGAAAAGTCTCATCAAAAAGTGAATAAAACTATTTTCAACACAACCTAAAGCAAAAGTACAGAGACCCCTAAGACCTCAACAATAAAGCAGCCTTAATACTCACCCACCATGACTCAGGGAACTGAGTGGAAGAGGGGGTGGAAAGATAGTAAGAGCCCATGGTGGGGGGAGAATATCCAGAGACATCGCCCCCCTCAGTAACAACATACTAAAGAGGGTGGAACCGGGCTGGCTCCTAGGATATCCATAATCCCCTACCCCAAGGACTGATCCAGACTGCCCATGGAAGAGGATATCCAGCTGATTGGGGATAGGGAAGAGGGACATGGGAAAACTTGGGATAACAACTCATTGTTCATTAAATTTATCTCATTATGGATAATTTTAAAAACTGAATAAAAATTCATTTTTGAACTGTGTTAAGAAGGAGGCTGAGAGATGTTGAAAGTGGGTTGAATATCACAAGCCAAACAAAGCTATAAGAGACGAGGAAACAGGCTGAGGTCAGAAGCTGAAGCAGGAGCAAGGGGATTAAATATTCTGAATGATGGGTTTTTGGTACCATTGTGGAGCTCCATTGATATAAATCAATGTGAGAGCTTCCCGCGATTATTATCATCATAACTGTACAGGAAATTATAGCTTATTTGGTACTTTAGTCCTTATATTAATGATGGGAAGTTTTGGGACAACCCATTAAGAAAATAATAAATCATCCCATGGCTCAAAAGCCTAATGAGATCCAAACACGTCTCAGTGGAGGATGACTCAGTGACACGGATTGGCCACTGTTTGTCCTGAGGTCATTGGTTTGGATTGGACTCTCTCTGATTTAAGAAATATCTGCAGGCCCTTCCTTTCTCCCATAGTCTTGGATTCACTTTCAGAGGCCTATGATTTGAGTCATCCACTGGAAAAATACAGTAGAAGTATCTCTCAAGGGCTTAACCACCCTTTTTCAAGAGGTGTTATGTGATGGTTGTTTGTGTTTAAAATGCAGACTGGATCCATTGAATAATCTTGCTTTTTTGCTTCAAGAAACAATGGGAGAAAAGCCGTCTAGCTCAAAGGGTATGAAGGATGTGCTTTTTCTCTGAGTGTGACCAAACCTGGAGATGGTGAAGAAAATGTTACCTCCAATTGGATCTCAGGTATCTCCTTTGTCTGGCTGGTCTTCAGGAAATAACTCTGAGCATGGGCTGCTCATGCTTCTAAATGTGGAAATGCCTTCTAAAAATAAATTTTGCAAAGATTTACTTTCTTGTGCATGTACAGTGTACCATAATTACTTACATTGTACATTATTGTAAATGCTAATTTAGCTATTCATTTTTCTTTACCTGGCACCTGTACTAAGTTGTATATGGGGGTGTCCTGTTAGCAAGGCAGATGGGTGAATTTTTATTTCAGTGATGGATATATAAATACAATGAAACCAAATAAATAAAACAATTGTAAATATGAGAAGTGTTATGAAACAGAAAGTAATTGGGGAGGCCAAGAGGCTCCTTTCAAAAGGTAATGCCTAAGGTTGCTACAAGAGATAAGAAACTACTCATAGTGAAGCAAAGTCCTGTGGTTAGGTCTTGAGGTGGAAAAGCTGTGTTTCAAGGAGACAAAAGAATAGCAGTATAGTTCTTATAGAGGCAGCCTGGAAGGGCATATTAAAAGATGAAGCGTGACTTATGTTTGGTAAATAATGTTGATTTATTAATAGCTTATTAGAGTTCTCTGGAGAAATCAGACCAATAGGGTAGATGATAGATAAACAGATATAGATATAGGTAGAGGTAAATTAGAGAAGATTTTGTTTTGTTTTGTTTCTGAGGTAGGGTATCACTCTAGCCCAGGCTGACTTGAAACTCACTAGGTAGCCCCAGGCTGGCCTTGAACTCATGGTAATCCTCCTATCTCTGCTTTCTGAGTGCACACTATGGAGATGAATATGCTGACTGAAAGGTGGGGAACTGGGAAAGATGGTGGTATAAATTAATCCAAGTCTGAAGACCCCTAAATTAGGGAAGCTGATAGGATAACCCTCAGTTCAGACTCAACAATTAAAGGCTGAGATCCCAAAGGAGTTGTTGGTCCAAACCTCAGAATCTGATGGTCAGAGAGGCTAGAATCCTCATGTCCAAGAGCAGGAGAAGATGTACCACCCAATTCCAGAAGACCTTTCCTCTGACTTTTTGTTCTGTCTAGATCCTCAAATGATCACCAGAGGGTGTTGGCCCACATTGGATGAGGATGGGCCATCTTTATTCAACCCCCTGAAGCAATGACAGTGTTTTCTGGAAACATTCTCATAGAACCAAAATTTCTGCTTTGCTCCCTCTCTGGGTAATCCCTGACCCACTCAAGTTAATACTGAAAGGTAACCACCATGAGGAGGGAATGGAAGTCAAGAGAAATTAACAATACCCTCAAGATTGAAAACCAAAGGCCCTCTCCCAGTCTCCTCAACCAGGTCTTTCTGATTTGGACATTCTTTCTATATTTCTACAAAGGTATACCTAGTTATGGTTTTTAATTTTTATTTAATGATTTTAGAGAGAAAGAGAGAACGGGTGCATCAGGGCCTCTTGTGGCTGCAAATGGACTCCAGATGCATGTACCACTTTGTGCGTCTGGCTTGACGTGAGTAGTGGGGAATTGAACTTAGACTAGCAGGCTTTGCAAGCAAGTGGTTTTGACAGCTGAGCCATCTCCTCAGCCCCTAATTATGTTTTTTTAATGGAAGCTATTTAGATTATGTGGACTAGCTCAGAATTATTTAAAGTAGAAACTCACCCAGATGTGGGCCTGCCAACAAAGGACACTTCCTAATGGTTACTGTGCAGAAGAGCCATTGGCCTCATTTTGGAAGGATGTCTGCCATGTCAGCAGGATGGGAGCTCTCAATGCCTCCAGCAGGGCTGAAGGATTTGTGATAGGAAATTTTGCACTTTGGAGTCCCAACTCATTGTGTTGGTGATGTAATAGCTGGGGCAATTATAAGACACTCATGGGTAGGCTTTCCATTGTTATTGAGTGGTAGTATTTTTCTGCTTATTACATGAATTCTATGTGTGTGCATGAACATATGTATATATCTGTAAGTATATACACATAGGAAACCTTATAACTTTATTT
Organism: Zapus hudsonius; assembly: GCA_004024765.1. Classification (NCBI taxonomy): domain Eukaryota; kingdom Metazoa; phylum Chordata; class Mammalia; order Rodentia; family Dipodidae; genus Zapus; species Zapus hudsonius. The sequence goes on from PVHP010003290.1 coordinate 45,070, forward strand.
TGGTTTGAGACACAATTCCATGTGTTAAAGCTGAGAACATTATATATATTTTTCAAAAGGTCATATAGGATAGATTAAATTCCAATTTTATTTTTATTGTTAAAGATCTATTCCTGGTAGTAGAAGTTACCTTCTCGTTACTTGGACAAAACACGTGACCAGAAGCAGCCTAGGGAAAGGAAAGGATTTTTTTCTGGTTTACAGTTTTGAGGGGAAGTTTCATCACAATGGGGAAAGCAGAGCAGAGCAGATAGACAGACAGATAGATATCACATCTCCATAGCAGCAGGAAGAAAATAGTCTGAGTACCGGACTTAAAGCTCTGCTATGTTACTCTAAAACCCACCCTCAGTGATACATCTTCAGCAAGGCTCAACCTCCCAAAAGCCCTACAACTTTCCTAAATAGCCACCAGCTGAGGACCTAGTATTCAAAACACATGAGGCTATAGGGGACATTTCATTCAAACCACCACAAGAAGGTAAGGGAATATCCAGAGGGTCTAAAGAGTAAGGTCACTGCTTTGTACATATCCATTTATTAATTATGCTCCACAATTCTATGCTAGAACATTGATATCTGCTTTAATGGCGAAAAAAGTATGGCTCTTTGGGGTAAGTTATCTGTCTGTGTAACAGAACTCTGCATTACCAGTGCCAGGACTGAAACCCATATCTCACCCTGAGGCTTTCCCCAAGAGTTCTAAAAATATTTTTTAGAAAAACCATTAAATGAAGGGTGTACACTTACCCTCCCATATTTCAAAGCATGTCTCCCTTCTGGATCATGCCATATGAATTATAAATATATCTGTGGAGGCTGTTTTCAGATTAAAGGAGGAAACCATTTGAGTCTTTTATCTAAACTTTTACCCAACCCTTGAGATTAATTGCCCAGTCCATGCCAGCTTTCCATGTTACTTCAGCTGAAAGATATAAAAATGTCTCCTACTCACTGCTTTGTTAGTGGAAACAGAGAGGAAGGTGACGGAAGATGATTCCCTCTCAACCAAGACACCTGAAGGATGTGTATGGATATGTGGCTTTGATTCTCAGATCAGAAATAACCCATTTCTTTATATTTTCATGATGACATACACTGAAAAATAGTAAGAGATTCCTCTTTTCTGCTGTGAATCTGTAACTGCATTATCCCTGAATGCTTAAAGGAGAACCATGTGTAAGAGGAGATTGACTAGAAGAGGTATTTTAAAAATAATTTATCAATATGTGAAGGATGGGATCTTACATTTTATATTTGCATATAAGGCATGCTGTTACTAAATTGGCAGATATTTATGTGTGTGTGTGGGTTATAAATTACCACTTGACTTTTAGGACCACAGGTTTCCTTATTTAAAACTAGCCTGAGGACCAAAAATAATCAAAACATTTTTATGTATTCTTTTTTACAATGAATAGAAAACTGGTCATATTGGAGAATTAATATTTTTGAGATAAGCAACACTACTAACTTTGACATTGTTGGTATGTTAGCTACCTTTTCTTTGCTGTAACCAAATATCTGATAAGAATTAATGTAAGAGAGGAGATGTTTTTATTGATTGATTGATTACAGTTAGGGGGAGGGGACACAGTCCATTCTGGTGGGGAAGGTATGGTGGTGGCGGGAGCAGCTGGTCACATTGCATCTGCAACCAGAAAGAAAGAAATGAGAGTGGGCTAAGAAGCCTCAAGGCCACCCCAAGAAATCCACTTCTTCCATCTAGTCCCCACCTCAAGGCCAGCCCCCATCTAGGGACCAAAGGTTTAAACATCTGAGCTTATGGGGAACTCACAACAGTGACTCTCATCAATTAAGATAGAATTAAAACTCAATGTTCTACTATGATATTTTGCTCTCATTCAGTAACACATTTCAGAAAGGTATACACATTTAGCTCACCCATTAGCTATACTGAACTAGCAAATGAACCCTGTCAGGGATCTCTATTCTCAAAGGGGTCGGATCAGCTGAACCCATCAAGCGACAGAGGGATGGGAAACCTAGCAGTGTGACTGCTTCTCCAACAAGTGACTCCAAAAATGGACCTTATAAATGAGAGGGGCAAAAGCAGATAAGTTTCACTAAATGCAGGCTTGAACACAGGCTGTTCAATTTTTAAAAAGAAAATGAAATGGTCTTTCCCAATGACTGTAATGCAAAAGCAAAGACTAGGTATTCCTGGTTGGAGGAGGCTGAATAAAGCTTCGCTGTCATTGTGGAGAGCAGCCAGGAACAATACAGGCTGTGGCTTGGTAAGACTTGGGGTGCTTGGGGTGCTGAATATCCCAGTAGAACAGAATGGAATGGTTTCATGGGGTCTTCTGATTTATTGGGAAGAAGAAAACCCGTGTTTAGTAACAAGGACCAATAGTTTTGTGGGGAATCATGGACAAGAGCATGACAGACACTGAGATGTGAAAGAGGCATTTTCCAATCATCTCTCCAAATGTTTTATGGTATCAGCAATTGATGACCATTTTTTTCTCTAGAGAGAAAAGTGAGATCATGTTCATGCCTCACAAGATAGACTTTTCTTAGCTGTATGCTTGCAGTTACCAGAATGTTCTCTATTATTTTGAGTGAAAATATATCTATTGTTTCTGATTTTGATGACTCTAATCAGAAAATAAAAATTTACATATTCCTCTATAAAACACGTTAGCTGTTTTAATATTTGAATATCCTTGTTATACTTTCTTTAGTCTTTTCTTCTCTAGGCTAGACCATCCCATTTGATTTTTCAGACATTCCTCATCTGTCATACTTCCTATCTCTCACATTCTCTTGGGCCATCTCTGGATGTTCTCTAGTTAGTCAGTGATATACTGCCTTCACATGCAGCCCAAGAACTGTATCTTAGTAAGGACAAGGGATATCTAAATCAGGAGGTGTTCAGACTGTAGTTCCCTTCATGTTTATTAAGAATGATTTCAGACCTGTATTAAATCTGGAACCATGACTAAAAGCATGTCTTCTTTAGCAACTCAAGTCGCTTCAGATCACTGAGTCCAGGAGGGCCACAAGACAAAGGGCAATGCCCAGGAATCCAGATAAATGCCACACACTCACCCTGGGCTGATGGAGGTAAAAACGGTGCCCTGGTGACTTTTATAGTTTTTTCTAGAATGGAAATATGGGGACTATAATAAATTCTTTTTTATGTTTTTCAACATTATATAAATTAAAAGAATTCTCCCTAATTTATATATAGAAAATCACACATTTATTTTAAAAATGAAGGGTTGGGGATTTGGCTCAGTGGATGAGCGCTGGCCTAGCAAGCGCAAGGCCCTGGGTTTGGTCCTCAGCACCACAAAAAAAAAATTAAAAAATGAATAAGCAAGAAAATACAGAGAGACTATTCTATCCCCCCAAACTTTAAGGCATGTAATTATTAAAAAAATAGACCCAGAAACTGTATGATTCATTTCTCTCTTTCTCTCCTATCAATCTATTGAATGTTCAATCTATCTCTATGCATCCATGTATATATTATAGAGTGTGTATACATGTATGTATAGGATAATATGATGGTTCTTATAAGGAACACATAGGCCTTGGGGTACTTTGCCCAGAAATAATAGTAAATAAATCCCATTACTTACATAAACTTCTTGGCAAGTTATTGCCTGATGTTATCAAAGGAATTTCAGGGCTTATATAAGAGTCTCCTTGAGCATATGGAGGAACTAATATAGAGTACCACGGGACTATCAACCACCAAATCTCAGAATTATAATTCTATTAGCTAAAACCTTTAGGCAAGTCTCCAATTCCCAATTTTGCATAATTAATTTTGAGACAAATATGCCTGTTTATCCAAGTTTGCCTTCATTTAATTTATTTTAATTTTGTTTTTCTGATCTAGGAAAAATATTTTCAATTTAATATTTTTACATGTAGTGTTGAACACCTCTCTTAGGCTTTTGGGTGTTTTGAAATTTTAATAAGCACACATCCCCATTCAAGTCAACCATAACAAAGTGAAGGCAAATAAATGTCTTTGGTATTTTGCAAGAGCTCTCTTCCAAGCTGACACAGATTTACATCTCCTTGCATAGTGGGGTATGGGCTACCATTACTGCCAATGATACCTGATGAAAACTGGCTTTTTGCTGAGTCACCCAAATAATGAGCTTGAGTTTTTACTCAGGTTTAGGTTTATGTCAATGGTTAATTGATTTTCAACAAAAATGCCAAGACACCCTGCAAATGATCTGGTACAACTGATTATCCACATGCAAGGAAGTCCATTCAGACTGTCACCCCCACATTTGAAAAATGGATGAAAAACTAAATTTGTAAAAAAAAACTTAGAAGAAAATATTATATTTAAATTTTTATGATTTTGAGTAAGAAAAAATAGATTCTTATACAAAAAGCATAAGCAACAAAAGATTTTTTTTTAAATAGACTTCATTAAAACTAAAAAATTTTCATGCTACAAAGGATACTATTAAGAAAGTGAGGGATGGATAGATGGCTCAGCAGTTAAGGCACTTGCCTCCAGTGCCTAAGGCCCCAGTTCAATTCCCCAGTACCCACATATGCCAAACCTACAGGGTGGTGGCCCTGATGTTCTCTCTCTCTCTCTTTCTCTCTCTCTCTCTCTTTGCTTTAAAATGAATAAATAAAATGTTTACAAAAAAAAAAGAAAGTGAAAAGACAATCCACAGATTGGGGAAAATATTGCAAAAATGAATAAAGTACCTGTGTTTGGATGATATTAAACTGGCTCATACTTGGACAAGCTTAGAAAATATTACCCTATGTTAAAGAAGCCATAATGAAAGACCACATATGATATGATGCCATTTGTTTGCAATGTCCAGCATAGGCAGATCTATAGAGACCATATGGGTTGATAGTTTCTTGGGACCATGGAGAGACTGAGACTTGATTACCAGTGGGTGCAGAGTCTCATTTATGGATGAGAGATCTGAAATTGAAGGTTGATGCTTTGTCAGCCCATTTCCTTCCTGTTAGATTTGGTAGATTGGTAGACTTATGTAGACACAATGAATTATGATTTCAACAAACAGAATTCCAACATACTAAAATTATTTCAGAGGTGAAGTATCTGTTTGATAAACATCTCATTTTAGATTATACTTTTAGGAATACTGAAGCAGAGCCACACACCTTACTTCATGAGAAGACATTATTTTTATGGTTTCTCTAATTAACTAGAATACATGTGGCCTAGAAAAGCTGGCCTGAGACTTGGATAGTCATAGGTGTAACATGTGAATCCCTACCAGATGTCATATTTAGCTTCTGAAGTCATTTAATAGATGACATCAGCAGCAATAATCAACATTAAGACAGAACATAAATATGTCTAAAATGAGCATATAACACTGTTAATAAAACTGAAGTTCCAGAAATCAGCTCCCAGAGAAAGAGCAATAAAGTGATTTTACCTGGATGCTTCTTTGGGAAAGTACGTGTCTGACTGGCTGACTGGGTTGAGTGTGAACAAAAAGAACAAAAGCTAAACAAAGCAAACAAAGACCCCCAAACACAGATGGACCACTGGACTCCACAGCAGAGGAGAGGGAGCTCAGTGGTGGTGAGGTGCTGAGCTGGGGCCCCGGGCTCACAAGAACAGCTCTGCTCATCTAGCATCTGTGTGGAGTGAAGTCATTTTGGTAGCTTGCATCCATGGTGAGAGGATTTACACCACACACACACAAGAAGAGGCAAGCTACAAATTTGGCCTTTATTTTCCCCGGAGACCCAGCTGTTAAATTTTTCCTGTCAAGTCTCTCAATACTGGCCAAGGTAGCAGCGAGCAACAGATGATGTGTTCCCACCGAGCAGGAACAGCACGTAAGCCATGGCCAGCATGAGCTGCTTGAGAGACACTTACTTAGAGTTAGAATTCAAGGAAAACGTAACAGGACTTCTAAACAACAATATCTGCGTCACGCATATGATATGTATTTCGGTGAAGTGGTTTGGGTTGGGCTCTATAGCCATAGTAACCATTGCATTTGTTAAGTCTTTTAAACTTGTTGATTTCTTTGAAAAAAAAAGTTTGCATAACCATGGAATTCCAGAATCCAGAGCAATACCTAGCTAATCAGAGATCTTCCCTTATAAACATGAGTAAATCAATGAAACACTGTTTGGATTAAAAGAAATGATCCAATGTGGAAAGTAAGTATACTTCAAACTGATTCCCTGGAAGACTGGGAATGACTTGGGGAGGCCCATGATTAGCCCACGCAACTCCCTGCCAAGGACTCAGAAGGAAAAACCTACATGAATAGAGCCTGGTGGTGTTCTCACAAATGCAAAGTCATAAACAGAGGGATCTGTTCTCTGAAGACAAACTGCAAGCTGAGGTTTCTCTCAGAGAAAGGCGACATCTGTCTCAAGAAGTCCTGTGAGGAGAAAACTACATAAACATGTGGGAACAGAATGCTACATACACTCCCCTTGCTTCAAGATTTGCCAGAGGAAGTAGCGAATCAAACCTCCGAGACAGAAGCCATTCAGCTGCGTTGGCTAAGGTAGAAGCTACCATTTCAGCTTTTCTGATGTTTTAACACATCAAGAAAACAGAAGCAAAAAGATTGTGGTTGGAGTCAATCTTGCCAGTTTTCTGGCCTGAAATCAAAAATTGCTAGTTGTAGTACCTTTGCAAATTTAAATTTGAGGTGAAAAAGTGTGTGGAATGATTTGAAAGTTCCATTGAGTTTTCCATGCAGATTTTCTAGAAAGCTTATCAGGTATAATGCGGTATCATATCTTCTGGGCTGGAGGTTTTTCAATGGAGAGTCCTTGAATAGAATTTGGTCATTAACTTGGATCATAAAAGAGACAACTTTATTTTTCCCTAACCTCAAACTGAAATGATCATTTTCTCCAATTATGTATGTAGGCAACAGACCACAGTGCCTGAGCATGACTCACTGGTGATGGAAACCAGAGATGTTTTCATACTGCATTACAGGAGTGGCAGATATTCTCAATACTGTCCCCTCACTATTTCAAAATTATGATAGTTGATAAACTTGCCTCTCTATCCTATTATGTAACTGTTAATAAAGAAACACATATATGACTACAGAAAAATTGGCATTTGAAAGTCTGGCATGGTGGAACACACCTTTAGTCCCAGCACTCAGGAGGCGAATGTAGGAGCATCATGGTGAATTTGAGGCCAGCCTGGGGCTACAGGGTGTGTTCCAGGTCAGCTTGGGATAGAGTGAGACCCTGGTCTTGAAAAAAAATAGCATGTTAATGGTTTGAAAACTATATTTCAATATAATTGGTTTTCTTTGAGATTCTGTGTGATCCTGGGTATTTTATTTGAAGCTTTTAAAAACATTACTGTGAGAAGGCATCCCTAGGCTCCACTGAATGGACCAAAGTGTCAGTGGAGCAGAAGTGAAGGATGGCAGGTGGCTGGTCTCTGAAGGCTGTCCTTTCCCATACATGGGGCTGGGCACTTCTGCCACAGCCAGGTTCAATGGTAACTGAACGAGAGGTTGAAGAAAAGACTGACATACACCATATATCCACTCTAAAAACAGTGATAGTCTAAACTGCCAGGGAGGTATGTGGAGGGGGACAGAAAGACCATTTAAAAGTGTGAACTCTTCTTTTTTAAGATTGAGCAGATGACCCTGGGTCACCAAGTGCTTGCCTGAGATGTGACCAGGGACAATGAATCATCTGAAGTCAAAGCCACAAACAGGAAGCTGGACATCTCCATGGACTGTTGACTCTGCTATTACTGTATCTTCGTGTGTGATCTTGGACAACTGACACAGCTTCTTAAGAGCTCGATTTTCCATTTTCTTTGCCTCACATTCCATTGGCCGGGTTGTGCAGAACTCCCAAGAGAAAAAGCTCCCTGAAAGAGAGACAACATGGGGATTCTCTGAAGGCACGCATTGCCACGGTTCTCTGATGCCAAGCCTTTGATGATGGCTCCACTCCTGGACTCAACCCCTGTCCATTGTCTTTCATTCATTACTGGTTCTATCCAGCTCTGACAGCCACCCTCTGCTGTGCTGAAGGAGGGGCACCATCCTCCTCATACCTCTTTCTCCTTTCTAGGCTGTTCATGTCCCCCCCCAAACAAACTTTGTCACCATGGCATCACCTATACTTAGGTGTTTCTGTGTGTCTCAGCCTGGAAAACATCTAAGACAAGAAGCTGTTCTCAGTGGGGTTATTGGTTGGTATTCACTGTGGGGTCCTGATGGCCTTAGTTAGTGGTGGCAGGGGAAAGGGGATATAAGCGTCTAAACATGAATAGAGGTAGAAAAGCCATGTCAGAGAAACATGGGTTATTAAGATAATACTCCTAGGTCTGAAGCCCTGGGGTGCCGATAATTAATTATTAATTAATTAATTAATTTTTAAAAACCAAGGCATTCTCTCACTTCCCAGGAAATGGATGCCTGACCATTATCAATGCAAAAGATTTTTAGTTATAAATAATGAAAGTATTGTGGCAGAAGTATGAAAAGTTTTAGGAAGTATATTCATGAAAATTCCCATGAGCTTGTGGTATCTGAGAGCCAGTATTTTACCTGCTCCATTAATAGCTTTAGTATTTGTCTTTCAAAGGTGAATTAAATTATGATAAATATTAAAGTTGCAAGCTAATAGGTGAAGCTTGGATAGAGGGATTTCAGGTATCGAAAAGACAGCCAAAAGAAGTCATTTGGAACCAAAATCTTTCAGACAGTCCTAGAATAACATAACACCGTGTTAACTATTAATTGTGTCTAGTGCTAAGCTGGTCTTGCTGAATTTTCTGATTGAAACAACTCAAGGCAGTTTTGTTGTTGTTTTTGGTTTTTTGAGGCAGGATCTCACTCTAGCCCAGGCTGACCTGGAATTCACTCTGCAATCCCAGGCTGGCATCAAACTCACAGCTATTCTCCTACCTCTGCCTCCCTAGTGGTGGGATCAAAGGTGTGCATCACCATGCCTGGCTAAGATAGTTTTGATAGTAAGGTTATTGTACTGAAAGGAAAAAGACAGAGAGGTCTCTAGCAACTCCAAGGTCATAACAATGACTATCTGTTCTCTCCAAGAAGGAGAATATTCAAGTTGTCACCAACATTCCTGTTGTGCTAATTTGATGCTTAAATTACAATTAAATTAATTTTCAGTTTATACTTGGAAACTTTGAGAATAACCTCCAAAGTTATGAACTGAAAATCAAACTTCCCACTCATCTATGGTCCACTTTCAAAAACTTGGTTTAGAGATTTTTTTTTCCTGGCATAATTTAGTCATCTTATTGTCCAGTGTGCTTTTCCTCAGGGTTAAAATTGGATTTTTGTAAGCTGACTTCCCAGATGTTTACATTTATTTTCCATTTTCAGACATAGACCCTCTTTTCCCCATCGAATAAGTTTTATTAATTGAATTTCCACTTGGAGGTCAAAAGGAGGACCAAAACATGAGCAGAGGTAGTAAAGTCCTTCAAAACAGTAAAGGGAAGAAAGACAGACCCATGTCAGAGAAACATGGGTTATTAAGATAATCCTCCTTCCTGGTGGCCACCATAATGACTCGGAATATATTACACCTGGCTGTGATGGTACCCACAGTGATGGACTGCCCAAGTATATGAAAGCTGTGTATTTCCCATACTTAATTTTACTCACGTGCTGTCCCTAGCCACAACTTATGACTAAAAAAAGTAAAGCTTTTTTTTCTTCTTTCAGATACCTAAAATATCAAGCAGCCAACTCAGTTGAAGCCAGCTTACTTATTCCACTGACCCTGTGTGGCTTTCGAATGCCTGAATTGTACCTCTCATTCACAAGCCACAGCAGAGAGGAGCCCAGGTGTTCTGTTGAAAGCGAGCTATGGCCCCTGTTTCGGATCCAACCTGCCAAGATGCAGAGACTTCTAGGTGGTCTTCTGGCAGTGCCTAGACTTCCCTAACCCTAACCCTAACCCTCCCTCCCACCAAGGAGGGGCAGAGCCCTCTTGCCAAGTTATGGTTCTTTAGTTACTGGGCCCTTGCTATAGGATCAGATTGTCATCAGAGCTTGGGTGTCCTTGGACACAAGACCTCATTCCTGGGCTGTTTTCCTTGCTCACCAGAATCACTGCACTTTTGAAGTTTGTTGTTTTGAGTCCCAATAAAATATAATTATGCTCTGCACTAATTTGGATCCTGAAAATCTTTGGATTCCATCAACTCCTTCCAAAATGTAATAAAGTAGATCCACATATTTTTTTCCTCCAAGCACCAGAAAGGTAGATCATTTTTCTCTAACCACTAAATCTTAACTTAGAAGTAATACATTTGATGGGCACTTTAATCGACCTATTTGCACTCATTTAGATTCATTTCTCTCAGCACATCAAAACAGAATCTGGTTGGAGTAATAAAATCAAAGAACCATTTACACCTCCAAGTTTTTTTTAGGCTAAATTAAGTTGTGCCAAAGGTAAACTAATTTGAACCTTTAAAGCTTTACCTCAGTAGGAAGTGAGACCTTGTGGTATTTCATCTGGGTTCAGTAATCGCTTATGTTCTCTAATCAAAGCCCGCACACTCCATCCTCAAGTGTACAGCCAAATACACAGGGATATGAAGAATTGATACCGGAGAAAAGAGAAGCCTTAGAAAATGATTAAAGTTTAATTGCATAGGGATTTTTTTCTTGCACAAGAACATATGACAAAACTACAGGAGAAATAACTTCCCTGCCTTGCAAGGCTGAACAGAAACGCCTACTAAAGAATGCTTAGCGATGCTCTGACACGCTGACTCTCCTAAATATCTGGTGCTTCAAAGAGTTCCCCTTTAAGTCCTTTTGCTTGCTTTTCTGATAATTATTCTGCAGTGTGTTTTTCTACTGTCATAAAAGGGTCAGTTTCCTTATTCTTTTTATATATTTACTTATTTGCAAACATGGGGCTAGATGGCATGCTAAGGCTTCTTGCCACTGCAAATAAACTCCAGAAGAATGTTCCACTTTGTGCATCTGGCTTCATATGTGCACTGGGAAGTGCCTGTAACTGCTGGGCAATCTCTCCCACCCTTTTTATTCCTTATTTTAAGAGAATGTAGAAGTGTTTAGATGGTAGTACTCTTTGCTGTTTATCATTAAGTGGACTATTGAATTCTGCATTATGGATATTGACAAACATATACAAATATACATTGAAGTAAATCAATATAAATGTAGACAACAAATATTACTGTCAATAATACAGTAAGAATAAACTATGACACCTCTACTCACCTATCACCTAACTTCAACTATTAGCGACATTCTGTCATTTTACTTTATCTATCCTTGCAACCCTACTTTTTTTCCTTTTGGATTGACTGCAAATTTCAAAAATCATGTTATTTTATCCAACAATACTATCTTATTTGACCTATCAGCAGGAATGTATCATTATTAAGAAATCTCTTTTTCAAAACAATCACTCACAGTGTTAACAGGATGCTTTAAAAATAACGATTCCTTAAAATCATTTACTATTTGGTATATATTCATTTTTCTTTCATTATTAAAAAACTTTATATTGATTTAGGAGCATCTGTATCTACACAAGAGCAATGGAATGCTTTTTACCGAGACAGCTAAATATTTTTACCTACAATACTTTCCTCCCTTTTTTGACTTTGTCCATTCTGCTAAAAGATAAACTGAGGTACAATAACATTCATAAAAGGTATCGTGGGGCAAACACCAATTCATAAATGTGGTAGCTGTAAATAGTAGGTGTTATGTGGACATCCACCAGGAGCCCCAAAGAGAAGGCTTGTGCAGGGAAAACAAGAAAGAAAAGTCAAGTAAATATCAGTTGGTCACAGTGACTCAGGTGCTATTTGATTTATCCTGTTGTTATGCTAATTGGTGGCTTTTGATTGGCTAGAGTGGAGTTTCACTTTTCTTTAATGTAAACTATTCATAAGAATAGCACAAGTTACAGTTAGCTTGGATCATGGTTTGGATCTTCAATATTTCCCCAAAAGCTCATGTGTTGAGGATAATAGTTAGATGGCAGGGCCTTGTGGGGGATGACTGGATCCTAGGGCCTGATATGAGTGCATTAATCCATTTATGAATGCATATCTTAATGGGTTTGGGAGAATGAGGCTTTGGCTAAATCTGAGTATTCTCTCTTTGCTTCCTGGCTACATGTTTCTACCATAATGGACTGTGCCATCATACCCCCCAAAGCAGCCTGACCTTGAGTGAAAATAAATTCTTTTTCCTTTTACGTTGTTTATGTCATGGATTTTGTCACAGCAAAGAAAAGCTAACTACTCCAACTCATATTTGCGAATTGAACAAGGTTAAAATTGCCTATTAGGCTTTTCCTATTAGCAGATTCTTTGGTCCTGGTAACTTTAACAATACTGTTTTTTGAAAAGATGAGGCATGGGTCCTGAAGTATTTTTTACATCTGCAGTTTTATAGTTGATTGTGTTTTAAGGAGTCATTTAATACATTCTTGTTTTCCTTCCATTTCTAGCACATTGGTAATTATATCTAGTGACAATTAAAGTGCACATTCAATTTTATAGGTTGTTCTGTTCACTTCTTGTTATATTACATCAGAAGGGACAGAATGTCTGATCGTCTTACTTTTAACAATGCTAAGATTTACTAACTAGTTCAAGTGTCAGCCTGACTCATCCTCTGTGAATTCCCATCTATCTTTCAAGTCATGGTCCTGGGAGATCCGCTTAATCATGCCCTCCATTCATGACTTCCTTAGGAACTGAACACTGTGACGGTTGAATTTTACTACTGATTTTGCATTTATTGACTAGAATTCTTCTAAGAACAATTTTCCTTATCAACTATTTGGCTATCCCATAGTACAGTGTGAAAAGAAAAGACAAGATAAATGTTTATTTTCCTCCTCCTTTTTAGCAGCTTCTAGAATGAAATGATGTTTTCTCTTTGTTAACTTTCATGTTTTCTCTTTGTTAACTTTCATAATTTTTTTCTCAATTTTTTAAAATTTATTTTCTTATTGTCCATAATGAGTTACATTATTTAGTGGGCAAACGATGAGTTGTTATCCCCAAATCCCCAATGCCCCGCTCCCCATCCCCAATCAGCTGGATATCCTCCTCCGTGGGCAGTCTGGATCAGTCCTTGGGGGAGGGGACCCTGGATAGCCTAGTAATCAGCCTGGTTCTCCTGGCCCAAGTGTGTTGTTACTAAGGGGTGCCATGCCTATGGATATTCTCCCCCACCACGGCTCTCACAATCTTTCCATCCCCTCTTCTGCTCAGTTCCCTGAGTCATGGTGGGTGAGTATTAAGGCTACTTCAATGTTGAGAACTTAGGGGTCTTTGTGTCAAAAATCGTTGGATTCTGTCTCACTGGGTTATCCTGTGTTGATTGAATGGCTGTGGCTGTGGGTCCCTTGTTCATCCCATAATTCTCTGCTGGGGTTCCATATGGATCCTCCACGATATGACTGTGGTGGCTCATCTCTTGCCAACTTTCATAATTTTTCAACTTCACAATTTTGAAGGTAGGAAGTATGGGGAAATAATTATGTAAAAAGGGAAAATGCCATTTTCATTCCCAAATTCAATAATTTCTCCCTCAATAGAACTCTTAAACTAGAAGTCAAGGTGATTTTTCAGTATAGATGGATCCTCCATCAAAACCCAAGAGTGATCACAAAACTATGCTCACTTGTGGGCGTTTGCTCATACATACATGAAGACCAGAGAAAAGAAATTGAGATTTGATCTGTTGTGGTCAGCTTTTTAGTTGCTGCACAGAAAGAACCCAAGCAAAAGCAGCTTGTGGAGGAATGGGTTTATTTGGCTTATGGACTCGAGGGGAGACTCCATCCTGACAGGGAAGATGATGGCGTGAGCAGAGGGTGGACATCACCTCTGCCACAGCACTGCAAACAGCGGCAGGAAGGTGTGCCAAACACTGGCAAGAGGAAGCTGGCTTATAACCCCCAAAAGCCCGCCTCCAACAACACAGCTCTAGCGAGTTTTTAATTCCTGAACTGCCATCAGCTGAACATTGATCACTGAGAACACATTCATTTATTTGTGGGGGACACCTGGATCAAACCATGACATAATCAAAATTCCTCTTTACAACAAAACTCTTTTTGAAAATCAAAGTGCTCCTTGGCAATCTACCTATTTTGATTGGTTTGTCCTCCTGTAGAGCTGGGGGGAGGTCTGGGGGGATAAAGTACTTGCAGCAGTGAGGACCAGAGTTAGGATCCCCAGCACATGTAAATGCTTGGTAGGTGAGCACTCCAGGGACTGAGACAGGGGGTCCCCAGGGCAAACTATCTAGCTAGATTCGCCCAATCTCTGCCCTGGGTTCAGTAGAAAAAAAAATGGAGAACAACTGAAAAAGACAGTTGACATCAAAGGATCTCCTTAACTTTCCTCAAACTCTGGCCTCTGTACACACACACACACACACACACACACACACACACACGCACCCACAGGCACCCACAGGCACACAAACATGCACACACATGTAAAAACACTAAAAAAGATTGCTGATAAACAATATCACTAATTTAAAATTGTATTTGTCTATTTAAAATTAGTTCAGTAGCTCTACCTAAATCCTATAGGAAAAGCTGCATCACTTTTCCCCCCAAATCTAGAGGGGAAAGATTTACATTATAAAAATCAATATTTCAACCCTCTTTTATTCTTTTTCACTAAGAAGATTTTTATTTTTTTAAAAAAATGTTTATTTATTTATTTGTTTGAGAGGGAGAGGGAAGGAGGAGGGAGAATGGCAGCATCAGGGCCTCCTGCTGCTGCACAGGAGCTCCAAACACACGCACCACTTTGGGCATCTGGCTTATGTGGGTACTGGGGAATTGAATTCAGGTCATCTGGCTTTGCAAGCAAGTGCCTTTAACTGCTGAACCATCTCTCCAGCCCCAAGATTTTTATTCCTAATATATTAAGATGAATATGCTTTGAACTTGCTATGTGATACTCAGTGTTCTCAATAGATAGCATTGTAAGTAGAATCTTGATTTTCTTTTGAAACATTGTATAAGGTCAACTAAAGCCACTTTCAGCAGTATAACAATAGTACTGGAATGCCTACAACTAGATTTTGTTCAACTAAGAAATATTGAAAAACTTATAAGAATAGATAAGAGCATTTCTTTATAAAATTTCAAATTTGTTTTTGGATTAACTGTCTTATGAACCCACACTAATAAGGAGAGTACTTGACACTCTTGTATGTAACTGATAGGCGGGAGGAAATATTTTGGGGAGGCAGCCATAAGTTTTCCTTGACTGCTAACATCTGCTTGCTAACGCCTGCACGCATCCCCAGAGTGCTGGGCTTTGTAAACATTGCTTGATGAAGACATACTGAATATTACGAAAGTGTGTCTCTCAATCCACACCCAAAACCCTCTAAAGAACGTTTCATATTTTCAGACTGTGGTCAGCAAGCTTTTGGGGAATTATTTGAGTTTCCTCACTGCAAGTTAAAGAGATCCTTTATTAAAAATAAATTCCTGAGCTGTGGTTGCAGGAAACAAGATGGCCACAAGCCATGAGGTCAATTTTGAAATAAAATGCTATAAAAATAGAGGCCGTTTCTTATACGTTCTGATAAGAATGACTACAAACTAAAAGAACAGATCATTTATTGAAATAAACATATAAACAGCCGTGAAACAAACATATACATAGCCTGATATGTGTTTCTGATTTTTGTAGAAGACTCCAATCTCGTTTTAGGAATAACAAATAAAACTGGGGCATCTCAGACAATTCTCAATATTCAAGTAGCACTGAGAATATGCAATAGTTCTACATGCACAGTGCACACATAAAACACCACTTGTTAGCTTGATAGATTCTGTACTTTTCCGTGGGCTAAAATCAATAGAACTGCTTCCCACAGAGGATTGATAGGTGATAGGAAAAAAAAATACTTGACTTGACTCCAAGGAGCCTTCTCTAAAATCAAGTGGTTACAGAGCTCCAGGGATTCCTGGGCATGTGCTGTAGCTAATATATATTAAGCATCCAAAATGTAAAACTGTAGCAAAACCATGAACCAAGTTTAGAAAGGGAGGACAAAGTTGAAATTGTTGTAAAATGCATACATTTATCATGTATGTGTCCTATGCTGTCTGATTCGAGTGAGTATGTATATACTCACTAAGGAACAAAGACATCATGAGAGACTTTGGAAAACTTACCAAACATTTGTACATATATCACGTCAAAAGAAGAAAATCATTGAAGGGTGATAATAAAAAGAAAATTATGGCATTGAAATGGGAGTGATAATGAATTTCCCTGGTCCTCATGCATTTTATGATCAACAATTTTCCGCTTTGGTTATAATTAAAGTCATTAAGTGATATAAATTAATTAAAGGGTATTTAGTAAATTAGATTGCATTAAATCATCACATTTTTCTCTGGAAAAAAATTGTCATTGTTTTGCCCAACTAAAATTAAGCTCATTGCAACTAAATGCAGTTAATTTAAGAAAAGCTTTTTTGGTTACTTTTTTAAAGAGTACTTAGAGAGGTCTTTACTGAAGTAGAAAACAACACATTAAAATATAAACCCCATACAAGCAACTCTACTGCTCTAATGCCAGCATCTAAAATAGTGTTTAATGAACATACATAAACAATTTAGTATTAAATCCCAGCACTCGGGAGGCAGAGGCAGGAGGATCATTGTGAGTTCAAGGCCAGCTTGGGACTACAGAGTGAGTTCCAGGTCAGCCTGGGCTAGGGTGAGATCCTACCTTGAAAAAATAAAATAAAATTATAAAGCCAGGTGTGGTGGCGCATGCCTTTAATCCCAGCCCTCGGGAGGCAAAGGTATGAGGATTGCTGTGAGTTTGAGCCATCCTGAGACTTCATAGTGAATTCCAGGGCAGCCTGGGCTAGAGCACGACCCTACCTCAAAAAATAAAATAAAATAAATTATAGTATTATATAGTAAAGCACACTTAGCAAATAAGTAATAAATAAAAAATTAGTATTTTATTTTTCTCCCAAATATCACAATACTATAATTAGAAAAATAGCTTTTATAGGACAGCAAAAAGTTGGAATGAAGTTTAAGGAATTTAGGATTGATGATGGTTAAGTCCCACCTTCACTGAACTACTGAATGGACTTCAGCAGAGAAAGGGTGAAGTGGTGAGGCTCATTCTTCTAGTTCTGCTGAGTGCAGCCCAGGACCAACTTCCCAGCATGATGGATAACTGTGCAAAGTCTCACACTTAGAAGACACCATGCTTCATTCAATGACCTGGTTTCATCATTTTGAGTTCCTTACTTAGGGAAGGCCCCTCCATTATTCTGAGTTCCTTACTTAGAAGGAATCTTCCATATTTCCATTGTACTGGGCTCTAAAATTATGTGGCTAGTCCTGCCAGCTGAGTCAGCAAAAGCATGCCGAATGGATGACCAATATTCTGACACAAAGAAGATAGGTAATGAAGGATTAAATATGAGCTTATTGCCTTTGAAAAATTCAAAACAGGCAGTGTCAAATAAAATCAATCTACCTTGTTTCTTGAGATTTTTATTGCCCTCCCCCATCAAAAACCATTCGCCTTTGGCGTTACCACTACACATTTACCACACTTTGTTTTCTAACTGCCAAGATCATAATTGAATCTTAAAGTTCTAGCACTCTCTTAAGCGGGGCAAGTTTTATTTTTGTAGCTTTCAAGAACCATTCACCCATTCCACTAAGCATTCTCCAAAGAGCCTAACTACTTGGTAGTCACTCTGTAATGCAGAAATCATAGTACTCAAGAGAGCTGTGAAGTCAGCTTCTTTGAAAAAATAAAAAGGAAAGTCGCACACTGGGCTTTACAAGTTTCTCAAGTGAGGACTCCAGTAGGATTCTAATGCAATGCAGATATTCCAGACACGTTGCCAGCTCTCGGATTCTACTTCCTGAATCCTTCCTGTTCACAGGAAATATCCTACAGTCTATTCAAGCATTCCATTTGTTGTGGCTGAATTCTTCATAGTTAAGGGTTTACTGATGAAGGAATACCACCACTTCTTGCACTTAAATCTTAGAGACACTCACAACACAAGAGTTTGGAATTGAACACACAGCTTTACCCATCTCTTACAAAGTATCTTGGTTTGGAGTGAAAGAGTACATACATTGCACAGTTAAACTCATTCAAAGAGTCATAAGTATGTTTCAAGAAAATCTTATGGCTGGAGAGATGGTTCAGCAGTTCAAGGTACTTGCTTGCAAAGCCTGATGGCCTGGGTTCGATACCCTCATGCCCACATAAAGCCAGATACACAAAGTGGAGCATGCATCTGGAATTCGTTTACAGTGTCAGGAGGTCCTGGTGTGACCATTCCCTCCCTAGCCTCTTCTTGCAAGGAAATATTTTTTTTCTAAAAAAAGAATATCCTGTCATGTTTAATATCATCATTTATATGCAATGCTTGCAAAACCCAAAAGTGTCTCTTCCAGAAGGAAAACCAAGAGAATATTTCTAAAACAATATTATTTTAATCAAAACTAGAGCTACTTATGTTGGTAAAGAGTACATTTAAGAAGTATCTTTTTTAAAGTAATTTCATCAAATTCATGAACATACTTTGGGGTGGGTTTGGAGGTGGTTGTCTTTGGACAGAAATTTCCCACCTGTCTAAGGGAGTCATATTCTGAATGTGGCAAGCCCCTCTCTGATCTCAGAAGTTAAGCAGGGTTGGCCCCGTTAGTATTTGGAAGAGACATCATTACCCACGTGCTCTACTTGGAGAATTTGATTCCATTAAGTTGTTGCCCTCTGGGTTCTCAGCAGCTGTGATTGTCATAGACACCTCACAAAATTGGATCCCCAAACATTCTCTCTGAGGCTATGTGAGGCTTTAAGAGTTTCTGAGGAAGAGAGAGACTTTTCTTCAGTGGTTTAGCTGCCCATAAGTTCCCCATGTTCTTCTAAGTGTCCCTTCATCTATGTCCTCGTAAGTAACCCCAATTAAAGCCTATGGTTCATTAAGCTAGACATGGATAGAATCTTTTTCTTTTTCATTTTTTGGTTTATTTGTGCCCCATCTGAGGTAAGCAGATAGTTGCTCACATCTCTCCAGGAAAAGGTAACACAACTCCTTGATCACAAACTGAAAATAGATCTTTAAGGTTAATTACAACTACTGCAACCAGAGATATCCATTGTGCCTCAAACTGTGAGAGGAATTTGCCTTTATATATCACTTTATTTCACTTTCGCACCATCCTATAGACTGTGGCTCAGGCCTTTATTTACCCTAGGCCTCTGACTTGCTTCTGGAACCTGACTTTAACCATGGCAATTCTCTTTTTTTCACAACTTCGTTTTGGATGCTCCTCACTTCTCCAAATGTCAAAGGCCATGCCCCAAGGGGCTGCTGCTTTTTTCCAGGGCTACCCTGGGTGAAAGGCGTTCTCCTTACCTGCCCCTTGTCTCCTGGGACACAGAGTAACATGCTCCTCTTTCACACTCATGCTTTTACTATTAGCTTCCTGTGCGAAACTTCTTTTGGAGAGAAGTGAGCACACTGGGCAGGATGAACAGGGGGGACCAAGGGGAAAAGGTCTCATGGAAGGTTTAGCCATTGAGGGAAGAGGGCTTGGTGTGGCTGGATTATAAAAAGGAGCGGGTTGAAAGAACTCACTTGGGATCAGAATATGTAATGTAGAATTCAACTGCGAGATGTTGGAACCATGGAAAGAGTGCCTACAAGGAGAGGAACCCCATCACGCTTCTGCTTCACACAGTCATTCTAAATAGGTGGAGGATGGTTAGATGGTGATGGATGAGACGAACAGAAACAGGCTTGTGGGAGAGAGCGGAGGAAACCCATCACCAAGGACATTGGTTAAGTCAGAGTTTAGCTAAGAGACAGCAGAAAGAGTAGCCATGTTGATATATAGGAATTGGAGAAAGAACTTTCCAGACTGAAATAACAGTAACTGTAAATGTTCCAGGGCAGGCACATGCTGGTCACACTGGAAGATGACTCAAGAATTCAATGGGGCTGCACCACTTAGAAAGAAGGGAGTGTGGCAGAGAAGGGCCAGACCCGACAAGGGAGGCCGAACACACAATCCTCCATCAGGATAGGTCGTTTTACTCTTTTGTGTTTGAGGAAGCCATTGGAGCGTTTGGGGTGATAGATTGAGATGTTCATACTTAATATTTTAGAAATTTGCTACTATGCAGAGAATTGGCTCTATGTTGTGGAGTTGGTGGTGGGGTCAGGGATGAAGAGAGACAGGTTAGGGCTCTTGGAGCATTCCAGGCGGGCTGTGGTAGCTGATGACTTGGTTGCCATAGTGGAGGTTGTAGGCAGATCCAGAAGACAGAAGCTGATGGTGTGTTAGAAATGGAGGAGGAGAGAAAAAGGAGTGAAGGCTGACCCGAAGGGTGAGCAGTTAGACTTGCTGTGTTGCACACCTGTCATCTCAGGACTTGGGACGCTGAGGCAAGAGAGTGATGAGTTCCAGACCGACCTGGGCTATATAGACTCTGTCTCAGAAAAAAGAAAGGACCAGTTTTCATGACAATGGAAGACTATGATGAAAGTGCAAAAGGAAAGAAGTTATTACAGCAGAGCTTATGTGAGCACTTGCTTATTAATGCTGCATTGAAATCTGAGTGACTGAGAATCACTAGCTGCTTCTCACTTCCTTCGTTGTAATTACCAGATGAATAAATGACTAAAAGAACCTCCACAGTCTTTCTTTATATAAGGACCACAGAACCTTTCCTCTGCCTTCCATTTCCTGGGCATTTCCTTGAAGTAGCTGCTCCACCCGTCCCTACCACCTTGTATAGATCTACGATGGTTTCCTTCAACTTGCTAAACTCTAACATTTGGTTTTGAAATCCTAGCTGCTTCTCCAGAGCCCTACATTTTAAGCAGAATAAGCTATGTTGTTGGGCTATTTTTGTCTTGATGTTGTCAAAATAGAGGGGTACAGATGTATTAAAAGAAAGAATGGTCATGTTTGAACCTTGAATTCAGTCACATACATGGATTTTATGGAAATAGTTTCTTAAAAGTCATAGAAAGAAAGAGCCTTTTGTTGCGAGTTTAAATTGGATCTTTTCTTCACAAGCAGATCAGAAATCTGTATTACAGCCAGTATCCAGCTGTGTGAGTTTTCAACAGCTGGAATTATAATAAGCCTCTTTCTATGAAAATGAGCTCATTACTATTTAGTTTGTGCTGACTCTCGGTAAATACATAAAGTACTTTCCCAGATCTGAGGAGAATTTCATGAAATTGCGTAAAGGATTTTTAAACAAAATTTTAGGTTTTGCAGTATTCAGGTCAGAATACCATGTTGCACTCCACCCTTTTATTTTAAAGCTAAGTCTCAAAGTAGCACAAATTATACACATTAATATTTATATGCCACAGAAATATTCAGCCATATTTGGCATATCTATTAAAATGGAAATTTAAACCAATATTATAAGCCAGTATTATATGAGAAAGAAATCCTAAAACTTTCTAATAATTCTAGTAGGTTTTAATCACAGAAGATTTCTAAACTTACCAGACACTTATATGCCACCTCATTCTTTTCTCACTTTCCTTTTTCGGCATGTGTAGTACGTGTAGTGTGGTGTGAAGTTCTGTCTGTGATGCATGCACATTTGTGAACATATACATTTGGTCCATATGCACATGTGTGGAAAGCAGAAGAGAACATTAGGTATCTTCTTCTATTGTTCTTCTGCTTGCTTCCTTGAGACAGAGTCTCTCACTGAGCCTGGAGTTGACAGTATTGGACAGACTGTCGGACAAATAAGCCCCAGTGATTCTCCTGTCTCTGATCCATGTGGGACTGAGGTTACAGGCATACATGACCAATGACCATGCCCAGCTTTGTATGTGGGTGCTGGGGATTGAATTTGGGAATCCTTAGGCTCTCTCAGGACCTCGTGCATATATGGCAAACACTCTTACCTGCTGAGCCATATCTCCAGCCCCACCATCTCATTCTTTAAAAAATATTTTAGTTTTTCTCAAGCAGAGAGAGAGAGAGAGAGAGAGAGAGAAGGAGACATAGAGAGATACAGAGAGATAATGGGCATGCCAGGGCCTCTAGCCACTGTAAATGAACTCCAGCTGCATATACCACTTTGTGTATCTGGCTTTACCTGGGTATTGGGGAATCAAACTCAGGTTGATAGGTTTTGCAGGCAAGTGCGTTAACTGCTAAGCCATTTCTCCAGCCCCATCACCTCATTCTTTAATCCAAGATGCAAGGATCATGAAGAACACAGAAAGAATAATCAATCAATTATAGTTTTGATTTGTACTTTCACTCTGATGTTAATATTTCTGGTGGTTTATTTCATCGTATCCTTAGAGTGTTTCCTTAGCAATAAAATTATGATAAACACCTTAAAAATGTTGAGTTACTGAGAGGGAAAAAATTCCTGATATTAACAGATGTGTTGGAAACCAGGAAAAAAGAATGAAAATCAACTTTTTGGTTTAACTGTAACTGGCTTTCAGTATTTTCAGTTGAAAATTTGAGTCTTTTTTGGAAATATGAGAGAATAAAAGAATAATTTTTACTGAACCTTTCACTATTAAACTATCTACTTCTCAGTCAAAATATTTTCAACATGCCATTTTTTATATCCCTTTGATGTGAATTGAAAAAAAAGACTTCATGGAGAGACAGCTGACTCATAATAAGAACAATAATGGCTATGAAATTCAACCTCTGAAGTATTTTTAGTATGAACATCCCTCTGTGAAGCCCATAGAAAAATCACAAATAACACCGTTTATTTTGATCATCAGGGTTGTTCTAATCAGCTCAAACTCCAATGTATTTGACCAAAGTTCAAGACTTTCATTCACTGTGAAGTCAGGGAATGCCTCTTTAGCAGATCTATTCACTTGAGGATGTTATCTTTCAATGAATACCACTTTTGTAAATGCCACTTAAGAGGATCCTTCTAAAAGCCACAGTGAGGTGCCACACTGGCCTTCTTGTTACATTTTTCCCCAGAGCCAATTTCCTGAGAGGGCAGAGGAGAGCACAGTCTGACACACAAACCAGAGAGATTCCTGGGGTTTTAATCCCAAACTCTACCTCTGACCACATTCAACCTGTAAATTTCCTCTGTGCAAAATTTCACAAGTCAGAAAAAAATTTCTTATTTCCTTATGTGTGCTTCAAAGAACATAAAGCCTTTTTGTGACAGCACCTTAGGAGATGTGGAGGAGGAAAACTTCTATGCAGTTTTGAGCTCTATGCCTCAGTGACTGGCTGTGTCCCTGAAGGCAGGTATGACTAATGTTATATTTGTGTTCCAGTTTACATGTTACAGTGGTGACTTATGTTCTGGAATAATTTGTTCTGATTCTAGTATCTGGATGTTTTGTGAGTCAAAGAAGTCTTCTCATTGACTTATTTTATTATTGGTTTATTAGGACATCTGCTCTGATTTTTTTTGTGAGGTGCAGTAAAATTTAGGCCTCCTTAGAGAAAGCAGGGCATATGAGTGCTGAGTTAGAAGGGCAATACTCACCACTGATATGTTGCCTCTGATGGTACCTTCCAGATGCTTTGGGGGTGGGTGGGAGAAATTTCCCGACACTGAACGCCCTTATGGTGTAGCTGCGCTGGTTTAGATTATGATAACACTGCAGAAAAATTTCCTGCTAAGCACCACCTGCTGAGATTATGGGCTTGATAAATCAAGCAATATCTTACATTTTGGCCTCTGTGCAGCCATTTAAAGAAAAAAATTGTAGAAAAATCCATTAATCTCGGTTTTAAAGGGAATCTTTCTATTTGCAATGTGAAACACACTCACTTTCAAACAGCACATGATCTTGGAAAACTTGTTGTTCTCATCAGTTTCCAAAGATATTCTCAGATGTAAAATTCTTAGCTAGTGGCTTACAGTTCTCATCTTTATTCCCTGGGCTTGCTTTATAACCTGGTAAGAGGCCTCTTAATGTACAGGATATTTTGAAGATGCATAAAAACTCATTTCAAAAAGCAAAATTCAACATTTTCATTAAAATTTAGTAAGTATTAAGTAAGTTCATATTTGCTGCCCAAAAGCATAGAAACATGCCGTGGGAAGCCTTGGAAGGTGTGTGAGCTATGGCATGTGTGTAGATGTATTTTTAAAGATCACACGAAAGAGGAGGGAACTAGAGGGGAACAGAACTGATTAGAATGGAAAGATCAGTAAGGCAGCCAGTGCATGAGCTCCAATGAGAGACACTCATGCCTCAGGCTGGGCACATGCAATGCAATTCCATCCCAGACATTTAGGAGATTTAATTTTTCTACAAGATGAATTTACACTGAAGACCACAATCCCCTCCCCCCCTTAAAAAAACACCCAGAAACATAAGTTAGTAAAGTCACAAATCAGGGAAGTTGTGATATTAGGAAAAATGATGTTTATTTTTTCAGTTTGGGCTGTAATGACCACCTTAACAAGAAGAGGAACTTGCTATCTTGACTAAAATTATAACCAACATTTTTGATGAAAGAAAGTTGCATGTATTTCATTTTATTTCAGTCTTGTCTTTGATCTGACTTCTGTCAGAACCTTTTTTTTTTCACAAGAGGCTTTGAATATTATAGGAAGCAGCATCTGTAATTTAACACAAAGTGGTCTACTTTGGGTTAGCAATTACTTCAGATTGGGTTTCAAAAGGAGGGATGAACTGATGGTAACAGCTCCATGACTACCGCTCCTCTCTTCCCTGCCCAGCTATCACCCTCCCCTCAACGCCATCCCTCACTCAGGATTAAGTCAGAGCAATATGTGATCAATATTATTCATAGATATTTTAAAAATCCACTAGAGTACAAGATCTGCAAAAGATTTTTACTGTTTCCCCCATTATATCTTCTAGAAACTCGATGCTAAGTCACTAAAAGATGTTGACATAATTTCTAATAATTCATCCTTTATTCAACATGCACATAATTTGTTTGTTTTTTCAAGGCAGGGTATCACCCTAGCCCAGGCTGACCTAGAGCCCATTCTGTATCTCCAGGCTGGCCTCAAACTTAAAGCGATCCTCCTACCTCAAACACCACACCAGCTAACATGGAGAGTTTATTGACTACAAATCTTTTTATCCTAGTATTTAACTCTTTTCTGCATAACCATTACATACTTCATTTTCCTCTGACATCACCACAACATAATTTTGCTTTTTTCAGGTTTTATATCTTTTCCTATTTTGTTGCCTCAGTAGGAAATTGTAATCTTCACCTCCCACCCTCCCTTCCTCAGTTCTACCATTCACTGAGCTCTACTTCCTTTTGGGACCGTCTCAAAATCAGCTCTTCTTCAGTTAGCCTTTCCAACAAGCTCCCAAAGCCCATGCAGATGGTTGTGTCACAGGAGCATGTGTAGGAGGCCAGAGGAGGATGTTGAGTGTGAGTGTCCTTCTCTGTCATTCTTCTGCCTTGTTTCCTTGAGACAGAGTCTCTCATTGAATGTGGGGCTCACCAGTTTTTTTTTAAATAAACTTTTTATTGAAAGTTTCCATAATTATAGACCATAACCATTATGATTCTCTCCCTGCCCTCTTTCATATCTCTTCCCCCTCTCAATTAGTCTCTGTTTTGTTTCAGTGTCATCATCTTTTCCTCCCATTAAGTGTAGGTATTATCAGGCACTGTGAGGTCATGAATATCAAGGCCATTTTGTGTTTGAAATTTTGTGCTCTAAGTAGTCCTACCCTTCCTTTGGCTCTTACAATCTTTCCACCACCTCTTCTGCAATAGACCCTGAGCCTCAGGAAGTGACTCATCAGTTTTTGACTAGACTGATTGACCAGTGAGCCCCAGTGACTCTCCTGTTTCCAAACCTCCTTTTCCCAGCCAGCATTAGGTTTACAGGGGTGCTTTCCTGGCATTTTGCATGGGTGCTGGGGATTTAACTTGGTTCCTCACATTTGTACAACCAGCACTCTTACCCACAGAACTGTCCCCCAAGCTCTGCATTTTGTTTTTCTAAACACTCAGGGCACTTAGTCTCTTGTCGAGCCTGACTTTTTTGAAAGCTATTCTGTGTTTGTTCTGCTCTGTTACATAATTCAGTATTTGCTAAGAAAAGTGGGATCACTCTAGGTACATCAACTAGAAGGGATTTCACGGAGGGAATTTATTATGTAATTTATAAGAAAAACTGACAAAATTAATTAGCTTAATCAAGCAATCCAGAGATGAGTAATAGGCGAAGCTTTTCTTAAATTTGGCCTGGTGGGACAATGGAGTGGTAGGGCTACAATCTGGAGCCATCTGGCCAGACCCCTGGCTGGGGCTAACAAGCAGCTTCTGAGATCATGGAAAGGCTGTGTGACCAGTGTGGTAACAATAGAGGATGCACAGTTGTTACCAAAGATGTTACCCTATCCCATTCAATTCCTTTGTCTGGTCTAGGTCTCCAGTGCCTTCATTGGTACAGTTCGACTGTATCTCAGTTAACAAAAGAGGCAAGGAAATAAAGCTCTCTATAATAAAGAGAAAATCAAGGGAAAACAAAACAAATAAAAGAACAGGCAAATAACCAATTCACTATCTGAGAGAGAGGAAAAAATCCATTTTTTTCTACAAAACTACCTAATATGCACAATATCTTACATGAAATCTTAAATTATACTGTAATGGGGAAAGGGAAACTTAGGGTTCTTTGCCAGTCCCAAAACAACTTAAAGTACCCAGATTTTTGTCATATAAATTTAAAGAATTAAAATTATAGACCTCCAGAGGGTAAGGTTTAGTGGAAGACTTTATTAGATTATTAGATTAAGAGGAGGCGAGGAGAGGCTACAGGATCTCCTGCCCTGAGTGAGGAGAGAGCACATGGGGGAGGTGCTGGCTACATGGCTATGGAACCAGGGGATCTGCGCAGGCCAGCCGAGCAAGAGAAAGAAGGGAAAATATAAGAGGGCTCCCATCATGAGGGGAAAAAAGGTTCATGTGGGAAAGAAGCCCCAACCTTAATGGCTGGGTGAGGGGCCTTTACACTTGGAGATTCAGGAGTCTTTCTGCTGACTGACTATGAGAAGAGAGATTTTTTTTTGGTTTCAGGTGAATGTATCTTTCTGGCTCAGGTGAGCCAGAGAGACAGGGATTGGTCTGGCTTTGACCAGTCACAGTTTCAGGAGTAAATTTAAGTTCTAGTAAAAGTATGAACCCTCTAGGGAGGGGCTCAGGGTGTCTTTTAGAAAACAAGTTAAGTCCCAGGGAAATTCCATTCTTTACTTTTAGCATCGCAGTCGCCCTAAAACTGTCACAGTATCCTTATGTCCTATTCTCAAGACAGTTCACATGTAAGGTGTTAGTTAACCACTAATGCTTTCTTCATGTCCACTAACAAGCAACAAGCCTGTTCTTTATAAGCAAAATGTCATCATGTCTTAGTCATGTCACCTCTACTAAGCCCTGCCTTTCTCTTTTTCTTTAGGGACTATCCTAAGGTTTTGTTGTTTGTTTTTAGGGGCTTTTTTTTTTTTTTTTTGATTCACGAAAGCTGAGGTTTTAGATCTAGTTTCATTCTTAAAACCCTGTGATTGGGCTGAGGAGATAGCATGCCAAAGCGTGCTGGCAAGCTAGCAGGCCTGCTGGCCCAAGTTCAATTCCCCTGCACCCATATAAAGTCAGACACAAAGTACTGTATATATCTGGGATCCCAATGTGCCAAGGGCAATTTGAAGCATTGTAAGGAGAATGGGGAAGCTTGTGGGTCAGATAGGCTGGCACACATACAGCAGTAGCAAACACAGCAGGGGAGACCCTGTATCAAAAGTAAGGCAATAGGGGGTTGGGGAGGGCATTATGGTGATATTTCATCTACAATTATGCAAGCTATCAATAAAAAGTTTTTTCTTTAAAGAAAGAAGGCAAAAGGAGGGAACAAGCACCCAGAGTTTGTTCTCAGATTCCTATGCACGCTGTGACACATGTACCCATACATACACACTGTGGCACTTTGCATATAAAGTGTCCCCCATAGCCTCATGTGTTTGTGACTAAGTCTCATACACAATCCACAGCTGGTAGATCCTTCAGGAGGTAGAAACCTGCTAGAGGAAGTGTGTGAGTGGGTGTAGACCTTGAGGGTTATTATCCCACCTCCAAGCCCACTGTTTAGACTACTTCCACTCAGTTATGTGACAAGATGTAAGCTAGCTTCCTGCTCTCCTCACCATGATGAAAATTCCCCTCAAAACTATAAGCCTGAAACAAGCCATTTCTTCCCATCAGCTGCTTAGGTGCTTTCATCCAGCAATGGGAAAGTAACTTCAACAGAAAATTGGTCCTGAGCAGTGGGGCTGTTACTGAGGTGAACCTGACCTTGTGTTTTTTAAATTTTGGAACTGGTCTGTGGGAGGAATATGGAAGTGGTTTAGATTTTTGGACTAAGGAAGCCTGGCAGTGCTGTATGTAGAACTTGATGAACCATTCCGGTGAGTGTTGGAAGGACCTACTTGTGTAGAGAACTGTGCAAGCCTGTTTGACGAGGTTTCAGAGGGGAAAAGGACTTTGTTGGAACTGGGCTAGCAGTTTGTGTGATTTCTGGCTGTGTCCTGACTATGTACTGAATATTTGACTAAGTTGAATTTAAGAGTAATGGACTCTGGTTTTGGGTAACAAATAAAATCACAATGTGTGTTTGGTAGAGGAAATGTGAGAAGCATGTTTGAATTCCAGGCACAGAGACTGCAGCCTTCAGCTACAATTGTTTAAGAGATTGCAGTGAGTGAGGATGAGCCAGCTGCTCTGCATTAGGGTAAGAGGAGGAATGCTGATTCTTCTGAAAGGAGGGGGCCTAGAGGAAGAATGAAGGAGTTTCCTGCTCCTCAAGGCTTTACCCACATGTGTTTACAAAATTGATGGTGTAGTTCCCTGGTGGTGGTTGTGGAAGCATGTCAAATTCAGGAAAGAAAGGGTCATTGGATTGCAACATAATTTTTTGGAGATGTCCCCTAAGCAATTTGGAGCAGGGTCACCGTCCCTGCATGGAGATCATGGAGCTGTGTAAATGAACAATGGGTTGTGATAGAGACCTCGAGATTTTGGAGATGCCAGGAGTTGGGATGGATATCAAAGAAAGTTCTTGGCTTGGATGGATTTTTATTTTCTCAGGCTAGGAGATAGCTTGGCAGTTAAAGGCACTTACTTGCAAAGCCCTCAATCTGTGTTTAACTCCCAGTAACTATGTAAAGCCAGATGCACAAAGTAGTACTTGTGTCTGGAATTTGTTTACAGCAGCAAGAGGCACCCCTACATAATCTCTCAAGTAAATAAATAAAAATATATTAAAAATATTTTCCCCAGGCTGTAATGGCATGGCTGGAGGGGTAGAGCAACTCGTCTTTGAGAGCATTTCATCACAAGTCCCAGGTGCCAGACATGGAGCTGTATGATTTAATGTTTACCCCACTGATTTTCTATTATGCATTGCTCAAATCTTTCTTTACTATGCTTTATTTTGCAGTGGGAATCTTTACTTTATGCTATTATGTTTTGGAAGTATTTAACTTGTGTTTTGATTTTAAAGGCTCACAGTTAAGAGATTGTCTTGAGTTTCAGAAGAAACTAGGGACTTTTGAACAGTCAGTATTGCTAAAGACTATAGGGACTTTTAAAGTTAGACTGAATGCATTTTGCTTAATGAGGTGGCCATGAGTTTATAGGGCCTACAGACAGAATGTGGTAATTTGAATATAAAGTGAGACTTTCAGGAGGAGGTATGTCACTGGGGGCAGACAATGAAGTTTATTTATTCAGTTCCAAGCCCAAGACTTAGACTAATTCCACCCAGAGATATGACAAGATATGAATAAGCTTCTTGCTTGTGTTATGCTTTTCCTTTCATGATGAAACTTATTGTAAGCCTAAAATAAATCGTTTCTTCTTATCAGGTGCTTCTGGTTGGGAATTTTGACCCAGAAATGAGAAAGTTACTACAAACATACAAAGAAACACACATACAATAATAATAATAATATAATTTTTAAACCTGTGATAACTTAACAAGCTATCAATTCTATGCATGGGGTGTGTGTGTGTGTGTGTGTGTGTGTGTGTGTGTGTGTGTGTGTGTGTGATATACTTATACATGAACTTAATATTGCATAAAATTTCTGAGTATTTGCTTAGCCTAAAGTCTACTCATTAATATCCTACAACAGACTTGGAAATCCTGATATTCAACATTTAATAAATGAAATGTAAAAGAGCACATAAAACATGTACCCCAGTTTCTTCAGTGTGGTACCCTCTGGGTAAAGCATAAGATGACCTGAGTCCAAATGCACATGGTCTAGAATAGCAGTTCTCAGATGGGGACAAGTTTCAATGCCTGGAGGGCATTTTTATTTCCACAGCTAGAGTGCAGCCATGCTACTGGTGTCCTAGTGGGTGAAAGCCATGACAGTGTTCAACATGGCATTGTTAACGCACAGGCTGACTCTCATGCTGAAGAACTATTCAGACCTAAGAGGTCAAAAGTGCTAATATTAAGAAACCTTATCCTAGGGACTAGAGAGATAGCTCAGCAGTTAAAGACTCTTGCTTGCAAAGCCTGACAACCTGGGTTTGATTCCCCCAATGCCCACATAAAGCCAGATGTACAAAGTCACTCATGTGTATGGAGTTTGTTTGCAGTGCAAGTGGCCCTGGAACACCCATACACTCTCTTTATCTGTTTCTCTTAAATAAATAAATAAATATTTAAAAATAAACCTTGTTGTAGAGAAATCATAATCATGTTCTTTAAGATTCTACTGAGCTCAAAGAGATTGCATTAATTTACAATTCAATATATGCTTTTCAGGCCTGGGATGTAGCTCAGTTAGTGGAGTCCTGGCTTTGCATGTATAGTGTCCTGGCTTCAATTGCCAGCACCACATAAACCAGGTGTGGTGGTCCATACCTTGAAGTTCATCCTTAACTCCTTAGAAAGTTTGAGGGCAGCTTGAGACTACATGAGGATTTGTTTCAAAAAACAAAAACAAAGTAAATAAACCTGTTTCTGGAAGAAGCTATAATACTCTAGAAAGGAGGTATTTAGATATTGCTGATCATATTTAATTGACCAGATTTTAGCTATATCTTTGAATTTTAAGATTCTCAATCCTTTTTTTTTTTTTTTTTTTTGTAGTGGTGGGGATCAAACCCAGTGTGACAATTTCAGGAAAGCTCACAGATTCCAGGCATGATTCCCCTTCCCCCTGAGTTGGAGGTATTTCTAGATAGAGCTCAAACCTAGATGCTAAAACGGATTGGTCAGGTATGGACCAACCAGCTATCTCTCTGACTTACCTGGGGAGGTTTTAAAAAGTCACTGAAACAAAGTCCAGTCTCTTATACCTGCATATGGCGTTTTAGGAGAAGAACTTCTGAATGTCCAGGCCTTAGGAAGGCTCCAGATTTTTCCTACATGAACCTTTTTCTCATGGTGGGAACTGTGACGGTTAGGTTTTGTTGTCAACTTGGATCTTTTTAATTATCTTGGGTGGATCTCTGAGGATGTTTTCAGGAAGGCAGCCTCTCAGCAAGGGGCAGGATGTAAAGAAGCTCAAAGAAGCTGGAAGTAAACATCCTTTCCTGTGTGGTCCATGAAGGAGGGAAATTCCAGAGACTCAGGAAGCCATTAAGTCTGGAGAAGGGTTGTAAGACCCTACCCTAAGGCTATATAAAGGTGAGGAAATTCTCTCCTTGGTCCTCTTGCTTGTTTGCTATTGTGTGTGTGGTGTAGGTGATGGGTTTTTCTTTCTGCTCGGACCTGTGAAAGAGGGTCAGCCTCTTTCGCTGTTACAGAACTTCCCCTCAATCTGTAGTTTCAATAAATACTTTTCTCCCCCAAATTGTGCCTGGTTTGAAGATTCATGCCAGCAGTGTGTGGCTGACTACAACAGGAGCCCTCTGTTATCGTTTCTTCTTTTGCTTGTTTGGCTAAACAGCATAGATTTTGTTAAACCCTCTCCCATGTGTTCTCTCCACACTGGTGGCTGGAGATCTCTGTAACTTCCCATTCTCTTTTAAATAAAGTCTCCCACTATACCTTATCCTCTGGTAGGCTATAATTTTAATTCTTTAACTTGATAGACAAGAATTCGAGTACTCCTTAAGTTCTGAGGTGCATTGGAATTTTGCTGGGTATTATCTAAGTTCTAATCCCCAGCTTCGGCGTTACACCAGGACCTTCTGCATGCTAGGCAAAAAGTCTACCAATAAGCTACATCCAAAGCTCATATGGTTTTGAATGCACAATATAGGCCAGGCTGACCTTGAATTCTCATTCTCCTGCCTCTGCCTCCTGAGCACTAGGACTACAGGCACCTTAACCTTACTAGCTTAATTTTTTATGCCAACAATTGTACCTTTGGGTCTAGTCTATAGAATGTTAGATGATAATGCATTTCTAGTATACTTAAATTAAACATTTTCTAGTCCAGGAAACTTAGCTTTCAGGAAGAAAACAAACATGCCAAATAGTCTAAAAATGTATTCAAAAAACCCACAAGTGACTAAAGAATAAGAATAAGGACACTCAACGTTCCCAAGTATATATTATTCTTCCCCCAGACAGTTTGTCAAAACTCTAAACTAACTTTCCATGGCCTCTCCTGTGGCTCAGAATACACACCCTTGAGTGAGTTTCCCAAGTAACCTCATGACAGGGTCCATCAGGAGAGTAGAACTGACTGTCCCTTTGGTACAGGGTTTGCATGTCAGGACTACCCAGTAGTTTTCCACAGAGGTGCATCATTGCTCAGACTTACTTCAGAACCCCCTAGAGTGGGTGGAGCCTGTGCACCAGGTGAAAACCACAGCTCTGTAGACTATAATCTTCCATGGAGAACCTGTGCCAGGAAAGACTGGACCAAGATACAAGACTCCCTTCCATTCTTGACTAGTATTCTCACACTTTAGTTATGTCTTGGAGATGTCAGAAACCCTACTGCTGACTAGAGACTGAGGTCTTATTCAGAGAGCTGTTCAGGAACTTAAGGGCACATTCCTGGTGGTGGGGGGGGGGATAGAACGCTAATTGCTCTCTATGGAAATACCCAACTGAGGCTCATATGCCATCAATATTTCCCCAGTCCCTAGACTTTGTTCGGACCAGTGCTTTGAAGTTCCCCTATATTCTCTTTTGCCTTTTAGATATTTTTCCCCTGGCCAAGGATAGTTTACTGTGTCCAAAACAGTTCTTGAATGTATACCTTTCTATTCCCACTACCCAGGCTTCAGGATGACATTGTTTCTTGCTGAAATGTTGCAAAAGCTACCTCCTGGGCAGGAGTCTAACTGCCCAGTGAACACTGCTACTGAAGGCATCCTCCTTACACATGATTGATTCCTGCCCTCCTGGTTCAAAGCTTAAACTAGTTCCTCGTTGTATTGTGGTATGAAGCCCACATTATGTCCTATTCAAAACTGATATCTAGACTTAACTTACCTTTTCTAACTTATTTCTCTTCCAATACCATGCATTCTTACCTGTTACAACTTTCTCATTCCATATTATTTCCTCCTTTATCTCAAATGCCCAACTCCAAATATGTTTATTGGACTTATTTTTTTCAGTGACCCTTCTTGTCATGAAGCCTGACCTCATTCTGTAACAGGGGAGCTGGGGATTAGAACTTACTTAATGAGTACCCAGCTAATTCCAATGCACCTCAGAATTTGAATGCCTAAATTCTTGTCTAGAAAGTTAAAGAATTAAAATTATAGACCACCAGAGTATAAGTTAGAGTGGGAGACTTTATCCAAAAGAAAATGGAAAGTTACAGAGATCTCCAGCTGCTAGTGTGGAGAGAGCACTGGGAGAGGGTTTAGTTAAAGTCTGTGCTGCTCAGACAAACAAGCAGAAGAAGGAAAGATCATGAGAAGGAAATATTCATGTGGGAAAGAAATCGAGCTGGGGAGACCTTACCAGGTCCCTAGAGAGTCAGAAGTCCTCCTTTTAAGCCATGTATGTGAGAGAAGAGACATAATTTTCTGTTCAGTGAGTATTCAGTGTCCCAGGTGAGCAGAGAGACAGCTGGTTGGTCTGTCTTTGACCAATCAGTTTCAGGATTAGGTTTGAACTCTAGTTAGAGACACCTCCCACTCAAGGGGAGGGGGTCAGGTTTAGAATCTATGGAATTTGCCTGAAGGAGTTAACTGTCACAATTCCACAGACAAACATACTCTTTACTCTTTTGGAATATCCACTGTTAAATTTCTCACCCAGGGCACTTTTTTACATGTGCCCTCTGTCTTAGTTACCAATGTATTTCCTTGAAGCCTGGTTCATCTTCGTGCTCACCCCCCCCCCCCAAGACTATGCAGTATGGCACACGTACCATAGTAGCCATCCTTTACAATTTCATGGAGTAATAAAATCTTGCTACAAGCCTAGCACTTGGCATCTACAAAATTTGCCTATTTATCTATCAAAGTAATTATTTCTTGTTGCTAGTATTTGGAAAAAAAGAATTTTACAATAACTATCAATCAACTTGAAAGCTGCTTCAAAGTATTAGTATGCGCACACAGAGTCAAACATTTTGTTTGCATTACTTATTACAATGGTTAGATTGAAGTGATAACCTGGACAGGGATCAAGCTTAGTCAAGGCTGTTGTAAAGCTATGTTGCATATGTGGTTAACATACATAATCAGTCACTCTAGCAGATCATCATCTATAATCTACCTGAATGTGACCCATTGAGATGCTAGGTCTTAGGAGCCCCTTCTGAAGTGCTTTGTGAGGAACTTCCACCTGTGGACTCAGCTTCAGTTCATGCAGACACTTCTGCTTCACCTTTTTCACAAGCTGCCCTGTGGACTTTGGTCTCTTCTCTCTTCTTCTTCTTCTTCTTCTTCTTCTTCTTCTTCTTCTTCTTCTTCTTCTTCTTCTTTCTTTCTTTCTTTCTTTCTTCTTCTTCTTCTTCTTCTTCCTTCTTCTTCTTCCTTCTTCTTCTTCTTCTTCTTCTTCTTCTTCTTCTTCTTCTTCTTCTTCTTCTTCTTCTTCTTCTTCT
>PVHP010003291.1:0-79909 GCA_004024765.1 Zapus hudsonius
CTTGTCACTGCTTTAGACTGCTGGCAAAGGCACCGTATGGTGGTTGGAAGCACATGACGAAGAAAACTCACTTCATGAGCCAGAACACCAAGAATAACTGGACTGGCTTAGGTCCCAAAGACCTAAGGACTTTTCACCAACCATAACCTTTTAGAGACCCATGCAGCTCCGAATACTAGCACCTTGATTGCTACATTTTAACATGTGGACCTTCAGTGGGGTTCTTTTCTGAATGAAACAGTGATATGGAGAAGGAATAAATCTCTCTATCCTGACTGAGAAGTCTGGCTATCAGGGACTATGGAGAAAAAGATTGTAAGTAGAGACTGTCACCTGAGTGTCCGAAAGAAAGTGAAGCAAGAGCCATTCAAGGTACCAGCTAGGTGAGCACATGGCTCTGAGGATCCTGAGAATTTTGCATGTGATACATATGGAGTCGGGCATCACACAAGCACCGAATGAGACCATGAAGCAGACAGCAGTCTTAAGAGCATCCTCATGGCAGTTAGGGAAGGATATTGAAAGAAACACTTGAGGTTGAACTGTTAACAATTGGAAGAAAAGGAATAGAGACATTTGATGATTTTTTTTTGGTCAGCTGCAGAAAATAAAGATACTAGAATTTTCCAGCACAATTGAGTACTGCATGGGTAGATTTACGGTAACAATAACCATTTTCCAGGGACACACACACTTATATGGATCTTGTCCGCGTCATTGTCATGGTGTTCTAGTGCAAAGAATGCTTCCGTGTCCTTGCTCCCAGAGAAAATCTTGTCTTTTTCAGTGGGTATTAGTAATAAGCCAATGTTGTGTGAGCTGTTTTTCTCCCTAACAAGACTTCTGTGAAGTCAGATGAGAAATTCTAATTAGTTATAAGTATGTGGTCACTCTGATGCCCTCTTAACTAGCAAATCTTAATCATAAATTTTTATAAAACCAGCTAATATCTGCCCAGAAAATACTATTGGGAACTTGAGCATCTTTTATGTCTTTTGGACTTAGAATTTTAGTGATTAGGCTAGATATATAACACAGTGTTTGAGTGTTGATATGTGGATCCTAGATAAAAGAAAGATGTTGTCAATATTCTTAACAGGCCCTTTGATGAAGGACTCAGGTCTGCTAATATTTTTTTTTACTTATTTACTTGTGAAGAGAGAGAGAAAGAGAGGGAGAGAGAAAAAAATGGCCACACCAAGCCGTCTTGGCACTGAAAAGAAATTCCTGACACTTGTTCCAGGGATCCACTTTGGCTTTACATGGGTCTGGGAACTGAACCTGGGCTGATAGGCTTTGCAAGCAAGTACCTTTAATCACTGAGCAATCTCCTCAGCCCCATGCTTCCTAGCTTTAATGGCTGTGGCTTGAGCATATGAGCATATCTGAGATATCACATTCTGACTTTTGTAAGGTATAAATTGAAATAAAAAACTGCAACTCTGAAGTTTTAAGACAAAGTAGACAATACAAATAATCAAATGATCACTTAGTTTCAGCTTGGGTTCAAATGCTAAGTAAGTTTCCCATTTTTGAGTCAGTTATAGGGAAAAAAGCATAGATAGCTAAATAAACAGAGTGAGTACATGATCAATGTTTTAAAGTAGCAAACACTTCACATGTGTGGCTTACCTTTAGTTGGTTGATTTGGGAGACTTTGTTTTCATTCCTACTTTGGAATCTGTATTTTGCTTATTTATTCTCTTAATGTTGAACTCTTCTCTTTTAGTTTATGTTTAATATTAATTTACTCTAGTGTGTAAAGTGAAAATGTCTAAAATAAGTGAGAAATCTTAAACAACTACAAAATTTAAGACTAAGCAATAATCATGACCAAGAACATACCCTGTTTCAGCAAGATGAATTGTGAGCTATTAAAAGCTACGCTTATTAGCTGTTTTCTTTAGCCATTTATAGACTCCTAAATCCAAGTCTTACACTTTTAATGAAAAAGTCATTCAGGTAAAATTGGATCCTATAAAGAGATGGAGTCTCTTATTATCTTGGGAAGATAGGGAGTGAGGAACTTGGAGCAATAACTTCTTGCAGACTTGAACAGTGTTGGCCAAAATGTATTCATATTTTATGATATTATTGGGTATAGAACAAAATTTGATCACCAGTGCATTAAAAAATAAATAAGACATATAATTTCTGTGGTTGAAGATAAAAGGCAGAGTTGATTTGGAAAGCATTCAGAGATAGTTTTTGATTCTTACCGGATCTCAGATCTGTGTCATCTTTTTGCATGGAGACAATATATGGTCCCATGGGAAAAGCCTTGAGGACAGTGATTATCTCTATGTCTCTATGTTAAAAGTAAAACTATGTTGATTGAATGGCTGTGGTTTTAGGTCCCTTGTTCATCTGTCATTGTCTGCTGGGTTCCCTACGGATCCTCCACGATGTGACTGTGGTGGCTCCTCTCTTGCCAGGATCTGGGTCATCGGCCTACGGTGGATTGGTAGGGTTAGATGGGCCACAGCTCTCTCGTTGTATCCTGAAAATAAAAAATGCTAGCATCAAATGATAACTATATTTGGAAGAATACGAATTGACAAAGATTTATATGTTTAAATTATTAATAATCTTGGAAAAATACGATAGTTATATGGCTGTTATGATTTTGAAAGAACTGTCACATGTACCAGTTAAACCCTCACAACATCCCTGTGAAGCAGGCGGAGAGGGGTCACTTGTAACTACTGAGGCCAACAAGCCTCAGGGAAGTGGAGCTGGGATAAGAACCTATACCTTCTGCATCCCTGAGAACACTAGCCGTGACATTCATACTACATAACGCACAGTTCTCCTGTGATATTATAGATCTGTTTTTATGGTTTTACGTAAATTTTCTTAAACACCGAAGCTCTGATGAGACAGACATACTCCACCTTCTCACATGTGTCAAGCACTGTCACTAACTAGGTGTATTTAGCATTAAATCTTGAGAATTCTTGGCTACAGATTCTAAGTAATCACATGCAAATTCTGCCTAAGTTTTTCTACACTGGGTAGGTAACACATAAGCCAAACCAACAAAATCGTTCTTTTTATGTTCTCCAAAACCAGGCATGGTGGCACAGGCCTTTAATCCCAGCACTTGGAAGGCAAAAGTAGGAGGATTGCAGTGAGTTCTAGGCCACCCTGAGACTACTAGTGGATTCCAGGACAGCCTGGGTTAGAGGAAGACCCTACTTTGACTCACCCCCCCCCAAAAAAAGCTTTGCAATCTCAATAAGACATATATATATATATATACATATATATATATATATATATACACAAATGGAAAACAGGACATTCTTAATGAAGTTACATGACATTAACATTTTTGCTTGGCTGTGCAGGTGAAGGAGAACCATCAGAGTTTACTTTGAGGTTTAGATCCATCTCATGAGTGACATCCTCAGCAACATGCTTAAAAAAATAACCTGGTTTTTCTCTCTGCCCTTCTGTTTTACTCAAGACAAATTGCTACATCTTTTTGGTATATATGTTTGATTTCTCCAGTTTCTACCTTGAGTAAAAAGAAGCATGTTTAAGAAAGTAACTCAGACTTGAGCAATTTGTTATCGCTAACCAGCTTTTAGGGTCTTACATCCTGCTGTCCTTACTGTCCCAATCTTCAGGTGGTTCTGGCATCAGAAGGAAGGCCTTTCGTGAGTGTTCAGAAACAGACTAGATATTCACTAGCCCAATTCTATGCACAGAACTATTTGCAATGGAGGATCTATTTGTGATTCAGTGGGAATTGAATTTTTAACTGTAACTAAGTCTATTTTAAATAGCTTCAAATACTCACCCACCGTGACTCAGGAAACTGAGCGGAAGAGGGGGTGGAAAGATTGTAAGAGCCATGGTGGGGGAGAACTCCCAGAGACATCGCCCCCCTCAGTAACATCATACTAAGGGGATGGAACCAGGCTGACTCCTAGGCTTTCCATAATCCCTTACCCGATGGACTGATCCAGACTGCCCACGGAGGAGAATATCCAGCTGATTTGGGATAGGGAAGAGGGACATGGGGACACCAACACATTATTTGTTCATTAAATGTATCTCAATATGGATAATATAAATAAATAAATAATAATTAAATAAATAGCTTCAGGTGACGAGTGTCCCCATAAAGAGTCCAGGACAAGTGGCTATTTCCTGAGCACTTCAGGTACTTCTTACTTCTCCCCTAGGGCTATGTGTGGGACACGGTCTTCCTCTGAGCATGGCGGGTACCACTCCATTGCCTGCTGGAGACTGCTGTGGAATTCACTGCTTCTACCAGACCTGGTGACTCCTGGGCCTTCCCTCCCAAGAGCCCTTATTAAAGGGAGGAAAACAGATCTAGTTCTCCATATGGTACATGTTGGGCCCTAGTAGGTCAAATTTTAGGAAAATCATACTTTCAAGTTTCCATTTTAGGTGGAGAGTTCCCAGACAGGTTGCTAGGATGAGCCATATCAGCCTCATTCCTTCCAGCGGCCTAGGAGGCTTGTCTTCACCTGCATCTTCCTGCCTGACCGCCACAGCTCAGCATAGGTTTCATTCACCAAGCTCTAGAGTGCACAACATCTAAATTCTTGCTAATTAAAATCTTCGGTAAATCAGAATGCCAGCTCAGTTAATCCTCACAGTGAGACCACCCCCTTCAGTAGGCAGAAGAAGAAATAAAATACAGAAACTTCAAATTGCAGAGGATTCTATAGTTTATTTATGATACAGTCACAATTCAAATTCAGGTCTGAGGAATCCAACTCTAGTCATTTTTTTTTGTCCATTTAGAAATACCTGCTATTTTGTCAAAAGCCTATTGATAAAAGAGAAGAAAAATATAGCTTCATGAAAGGTGTATGTATACAAATATTGGCTTAAAATTTGAGTGAGATGGAAGTAAAAAAACATATTTAAGAATAACAAGTTTTAAGCAGTACATAAGTGCACAATTACAAGTCATTATATTCAAATTAACTGTTGGTTGAATTTGGATTTTATATTGCAAACAACTTTTGCATGCCCATGGTACATTTGAAGTCCTAAATTCATCTAAAATATACAGATGAATCAGGTGTGTAGGCATCTGACTATGATTCCTTCATCAAGGACACATGCATAGTTAGGGGGATCACAAACTCAAGGCCACCTGGGCTAGAATATGAGTTCCATGTTAGCCGGAAAACATATTGTAAGAGCTGATCTTCAAAACTAAAACCCCAACCAAACAAAGAATATAGCATCTTAGCACATTCATAATGACCATAAACATGCTACACCTTAGATGCAGACAGTCACTAATTTTCACAGTGCTGGAGCACACGTTACATCTGCAGTGCACACACACCTTACAATGCTAAATCTTTCGGAACTACCATGGTTTATTGCAGAGATTCTCATCTTGTCAGCATTGTGCTTAGAACTAAATCACTAAATTGGAAAAAAAAAAAACCCAAACCCTGCTTTTGTCAGAGTGGGAGATTATTGGCAGAATGAAAACTCAAACTAACACTCCGTCCTCCTACCAGGGACCTAATGTTGTGAAAATTTCACAACAGTACCTAATATTTTGTAGATCTTTGCTTTAACATGGATATGCATTCTCCCTGGAGTAATGAAATCCTACGGGATCTCCTACCTATCATGTGTGTACACAGATATAAATGTGTGTATATACTCATTTCTGGAAACGTGTATATACACTAACAGACATAGATCGCTGGAAAGAAAAAAAATCTTTTCATCAAAGATCCCTTTATTCTCTAATTAGGCAAGCTTTAGCAATTTCATGTAATAATCACCTTGCAAGGTTTGAATTTCAATTGATAGAATGTGGTTCGTAGGGGGCATATAATTATTGTATTCATTCCTCCATTCTTTCTGCCTAGTCAAATCTCATTTAATAAATGATATTACCTTTGGCCACCCCTTTGGCACGGAAGCCTTTCATTGGACATGAGGGAAAAAAAGCATCATTGTTGGCATATTTATTCCTTCCTTATAAATCTGGCAGGGTTGGGTCTTCTGCCCTGGCACACAAGGTCCAGTACAGATTTTCAGAAATAAGCCACAGTTCCCTTCCTTGATGCCCTCCCAGGTGAGCGCTGGGCTTCATGCTCTTACTCATAAAGCAAGCAAACTTTAAGCTAATTATGTGCTAGTGTATTCTCCCTTGCTGAATTTTGGCAGGTTGCTTCTGTAAATTATGAAAAATAAATGTGAAATATGCAGATGTCTTTTGTTTGAAGCAGATGTTTGGTGGATCTTGCCAGAATCCAATCAGCTATTCCCCTGGGAGACTTCCCCCCACAATGTTATCCATGAACAGCTTAGAAACACAGGGGTGAGCAGAATAGCTCTCTGCAGGCTTTTTAGGAAGGTACTGAGAAGTCTTTGTTAAGGAAAGTTAAGGGTAGAAATAGCCTAACTTCCATTGTTGTCAGTAAAAGACACTGGTTATGGAGTGGTTTCTTCGGGGAGTTGATGAAACGGGATCAGGGTGAGGTCCCTGTTGCCATTTTCGAGAGCGATGTTTTTTTGTTTTTCATTCCGACATCATTTTTAGGACCAAGAATGCTATTTTGAAGATGAAAAGTTCTGTGTTGCTGATTCAGAGATTAAACCCTGGAGAGCTTGAATTTTACAATGAAACGAGCAAAGAAGACTGAGTGAAATATTTCCATAGATATTATACATGTTTATGTGTGTCATGTATTTCAACAGCTCTGTATTCAGAATTAGCAAAAGCTATGCATTATGAAAGCCGTCAACCAAAGCAAAAGCAGTTGTGGGGTCCAATAGGCTTAATGGGGGAAAACTGTAGAGCTGATTAATGTTGTGACTATTATGATGGTGTCTTAAATACCCTTCAGCTCAGAAGTAATAATGTCCACTCCTTATAGGCTCTGCTGACCATTAACATGTACTTTGGGCACTAATTTAACTGATCCTAGCCTGAGGTTTCTTATAATAATAATTCCTATTACAGAGAACTCGATTAACAAGGCAATGTAAGCTGGTAGGCATACATGATTTTTCTCTTTTCCTTAATGACCACTTTTTGAGATAAGTATCAATTCAAATATCTTCTTAGATGTGACATTAGAACAGCAGGGGGCCTGGACTGATTTGGGTTGTGTGCACAGTAAGGCAAATTGTGTCCTCCAAGTGAACTTTTAGGGAGAAACCCCTATGTATCATGCTATGTCTATGCATAACTGGACAACAATTGTTTAAAGTCAGATGCATCATGGGAAGGAACATGTGCAGTAGAGAAAATGTTATATAACCCATACTGTTAATAAACCCAAGAACCACCCAAGCCATCCTAGCAACCAACCCACCCTCTCCTGAAGTTCCATGAAGAGAAGCCCCAGGCCACTTCTTGGGGCGCTTGGGCACTCTCCCTCATGTGGCTTGCTGCCCCTTTGGCAGTGAATTCAAATGCTTTTTTACTGTTTTTCTCTTAATCAAGTTTCATGCTACCTTACTGCTTTTGTGAACCTTATTTACTATGCAGTTCATTGAGTAAGATGCCAAGAACCCAGAACAAGAGAGAGAGAGAGAGAGAGAGAGAGAGAGAGAGAGAGAGAGAGAGAGAGAGAGAGAGAGAGAGAAAGAGAGAGAGAGAGAAAAGTGTTAAAAGAGCATTTTCACATATTCATATAATACCTATGTTTGTAAAATGGGTAATGATTTTTATCTTACATAGAGTTATTTCAGAGATTAAATAAAATAAAATTATTAGGTACCTGTTATAGTCAACTTTCTCTGTCACTGTACAAAAAGAACCCAACGAAAACTGTTTGGGTGGAATGGGTTTATTTGGCTTATGGACTCGAGGGGAGACTGGCAGGGAAAACAATGGCAGGAGCAGAGGGGTGGACATCACCTCCACCACAGCACTGCAAACAGCAGCAGGAAGGTGTGCCAAACACTGGCAAGGGGAAGCTGGTTTATAACCTCATAAGCCCATCCCCGACAACACAGTGCCAGCGAGGTTCTAATACCCAAAATGCTATCAGCTGGGTATCGATCATTCAGAACACATTTGCTTGTGGGGACACCTGTATCAAACCATGACATTACCAATATTAGTACATTAATACATCTTCTTATTCCTTTTTGATGTGAAAGAAACAGGGTCACAGAAAAATAGAACAGTATATTTAACCCCAAACAAGTAAACACAGAGCTTAACTGAGACTCTGGGCCTTTTGACTAAATTAAGCATTTTTCCCATTATATTTGTCTAAAGTCTCATATAATGTGTGAAGAATTAACAAGTTATAGATAGAATACTGGGTGGATAAAGTGTTTGCTGCATAAATGTAAGGACTTGACCTTAGGTCCCCAGCACACACAGAAAT
The DNA here is from genome assembly GCA_004024765.1 of Zapus hudsonius. Classification (NCBI taxonomy): domain Eukaryota; kingdom Metazoa; phylum Chordata; class Mammalia; order Rodentia; family Dipodidae; genus Zapus; species Zapus hudsonius. The sequence goes on from PVHP010003291.1 coordinate 8,361, forward strand.
GTTGGGTTGGTCTGTCCGTAATTCCGTTGCTCTAGATGGGAAGGCAAGCTGGTTAGATAATCTGGCTAAATTGTCAAGTCCAGAGTTCAAGTGAGAGACCCTGCCTCAGTAAATAAAGTGGAGAGTGATCAAGGAAGACATCCAACATCAACTTCTAGCTCCACACACATGCGCATCTGTACCTACATGCAATTATGCCCACACTCATGTGACTATGCATAAACATACACATGCAAAAAAGCAAAAAGTTACATATCAATAATATCATGTTAAAACACATAAGGATTTGAAAAATATAAAAAAGATGAACACAGTTAATCCAGAATACTTCATGGGAGAAAGTACAAATTTTGAAAAGGATGAGATTGGACTAATTTATACACTATTAAATATTGTTTTGTATATTAGAATCTACTTAATTTTTCTCTTTGATCCTGGCTTTTTGTCTAATTTAGGTTTATAATTAAATTTTTTTTTTTGCTTTGAAGGTGTGTAGCTTGTCTTCTAGAACTTTCCCATAAGGAATTGTTCTCAGGTGAGAATTTATATCTTTGGCCAATGGCTAGCATCATAGGAAAAAAGAAAGGATTCCTAATAACAGTTCAGAACTGAAAGGATGAAGAACCAACCCAACCCCTCAAGAAGAAATTTTCAATTTCCAAAATATATACACATTTTTTTGAGAGAGGATCTCTTGTATCTCAGGCTGCCTGGAATTAGACGCACGATCCTCTTGCCCTCATCTCCCAAGGGCTAGAAGCTTGTATATCATGCTTATTTCTTACTGCATTTTTCTTTTAAAATATATCCTAAAATAGATGTATATCAATAAAAATGATAATATAATAATTCCTTACAGCGCTACATCTAGAGTTAAAGGGAATTGCTTCATCAAAGAATATTATTTTTAAAAAAAGAAGCCTCATAAAGATGTATGAATAGACCTATGATTATTCAAAAAAATGTACAAATCAAAGTAAGTTTGCCAGAGCAATTTAAAATAATTAACCTTTGACAAACCTCTCTCTCTGGTAATGGAATAGTAACTATATGAATAAAAGATAAGTCATGACATTAAATGAATTACAATATTCATTCCATAAATTACTTGATATAATAGCTTTATAGCCCACATTTGTAGAACACAAAAATATCCCAAACAACAAAGAACCCATTCATTTCTTGGGTGTGTTTTACAGATACATTAGGTAATTTCCTTTTGCTTTTCAAATATCCTTCAATTAAAGTCATTACTATTATTTTCTTCCCAAAATACACCTTCTGTCAGCCTGTCAACCATTTCCGTGGCACATACACCTGGTAGAATTTAGAGTTGAGCTCATCATTCCAGTAACTCATGAAAATGAGTGCATACTAGCTGATTTGCACATCGTGGGCTTGACTACAAGGTGGTAATTCCACCTGACTTCTTAAATTTGATAACCCCGTGGCTAAGTCTGTTGCATAGGTGACGTATCCCCTGCGTTTGCCCCCTTTTCATTGCCATAAAAACACTATGGTAGTCTTCTACATGCTAAAAGTGAGGCCACATTGCACTTCAGAAAGTTCATGAGGGGACATAGAACAAAAGACCAGGCATTCATAGGGATAACCAAGGGGTATATCCATTGCATATTAAGGTTTCAGGATGGCAAAACAGATGTAACATGCCCAGAGTTTTTAGTACAAAATGTGTCACCATTTTCAAGGAAGACTGGAAATGTGGAGCTTGAGGTGGTCTCCTGAGCCACACCTGTGTCCCTGGCTGCCCATTTTTGTGCATTACATGTAGAATTTACTCATCATCTTGGGCTGAAAAATTGGTTTCCTTCAACTTTTCCAACACAATTGGTAACATCAAGAGGACAAAATGAACCTGAAAATTAGCAGCAGTTTTCACTTCCATGTGTTCTCAGTAAATCCCTTTCTCATCCATGGACCTCACAGTAGAATGTGTTTTTCCTAAAACCTATTATTTGGCATTTCATTACATTTCATTTTTTAATCATGGTCTGGATTCATAACAAAAACAGGCACATCTATTGAGCATTTATGAAATATCATATATTGGCTCAAGTAAGGCCAACAAATTATATTTATTTTTTTCAAGAGTTATGTTCAAATGTTATTTCAATTTTCCATAAGGAAATTGAGGGCTAGAATTGCTGCTTGCTATTTACTGTAATGGTTAATCCTAATTATTAATTTGATTGTAACTTTGATCCTGATAAGGATTCAACTAAGAGACACAACTCTGGGGTGGTTTGAGGACATTTTATGGAAGATTAACTGAAGTAGAAACATTCTCACCTAGAGTGAGTGGGCGGCCATTCTAGCAACAGTCTAGATAGAGAGTTCTGAGGAAAAAACAGGGCCACATTTGGTTTCCTGCTGTATCAGTCAGGGTTCTCTAGAGGAGCAGAGCCAATAGAATGAATTGTAGTAAAAAGGGGATTTACTGGAGTAACTTAATGGCAGTCCCACAAGAGCAGTCTGTATGCCCCAAAGTCAAGGAACCAGGAGCTGTTCAGCCCATGTAGCTGGATGCCTCAGCAGTCTGGATCCAGCTTTGAAGGCCTGAAGGCTTCCAGGAGAGCCACTGGTCTTCAGTCTAGGCTGGGATGTTGAGGAAACTTGGATCCAGTGTTCTGATGGTTAAATTTATTTGTCAACTTGACCTATGTAATAATCCATAGTAATATTGGGTGGGTCTCTGATCTTGCCTGCAGGAAGGATTGACAAAATCATTTTGGAATTTTGGAGAAGGGATGAGGTCCTGTCTCCAGAGTGAGCCCTTCCCCGCCCCAGTGGGTGGGCCTTCCAGAAGGGGACTGGATATAAGGAAGCTTGAGGGGAAGGGAAGCTCTTCTTCCTTCCTCCCTGGCTGCTGGTGCTGGTTTGTGACTTGCTCTCACATCTTGCTCTCTTACCCTTCCTGGACATTGGAACCCAGTTTCCTCAGCCTCACATTGTGGACTGAAGAACAGCCACTCCCAATGGAGCCATCAGGCCTTCTGGGCTGGATTGGGACTGCTGAAGCATCCAGCCACTTGGACTGAACAGCTACTGGTTTCTTCACTCGTGGGCCTGCAGACTGCTATTGTTGGACTGTCGTAAGCTATCCCAATAAATTACCCTTTACTACAAGCTTCCTCTTGAGAACCCTGACTAATACAAGTGTTGACAAAAGATAGCTGAGCAGGATGGATGCACATGCAGGTCTCAATGCTCACCAGCAGAACCAGCGCCTGCAGCCAGGTCGGGGGAAGAGAGATTTTGTTTTCCTTGATCTTTCCTACATCCAGCCCCCTTACAGGATGGCCACCCACTCTGGAGGAAGGGCTCACTCTGGAGGAGAGCCCAAGGAAGTAACCTCAGAGACCCACCCACGATTACTGTGGATTACAAAACAGGTCAAGTTGACCACAAAACATAACCATCACAGCTGTCTCCTCTACCCTCTTACTACCATCTTTCATTGACTTGGAATTCAGATTCTTCAGCCTTCCAAAGTGGATTAGTAATCTTCCAGGTGTACAGGGCCAGATTCGGACTGCTTAGGCATCCAGTCTCATGGACTGAGCACTTACGAGGTTAACAGCTCTACAATATGCACCCATTGGTTTAGTTCACCCATCTTGCATCATGAGAGTAAATTTAATAAATATACTTTATAAAATATACTAATTCTATCAGCTCTGTTTCTCTAGAGAACCCTGACTCATATATATTGTGATGTCAGTCGTAGTTCTAGAAAACAGAATTATAAGGTTGAATTGTTCTGTGGGCTTGGTGGTGTGTGGAACTGGCTGTTCAACTCAACTAAACTTAGAGATATTGAAGACTATCCTGATAACATGGAAAATATTGATAAACCATTGTGTGAACTGTATGGAAAACGAGGAAAGAAAAACTTGATATTCTTGGTGCACCGTCTTGCAAAGAACAAGGAATTTAGTGACTTATATAAAACTTTTGAATATTTGTGGAAAAGTAAGGAAAACAATGACACTCGTCAGTTGCTTCTCCCATCTCTGGATAAAGTAACTAAAGGAAAGAAGGAGCTCATAAATGAAATTCCCCAGCTCCAAAAGTGTATAAACAATCTAAAGATTTCTAAGTATGCTTGCATAGAAGAGACTCTACCCCCAGCAGCTCTATGCTCAAGTTTCCAAAACCATTGATCATCCTTTGCCCAGAAGACTTACAATGCATGTTTAAGTACCAGCCTCCATGAGTGTTGCTCAGGGCTGGAGAAATGGCTCAGTGGTTAAGGCGCTTGCCTGCAAAGCCTAACATCCCAGGTTCGATTCCCTAGTACCCACATAAAATCAGATGTATAAAGCGATTCATGTATCTGAAGTTCGTTTGCAGTGGCTGTATGCCATGGTGTGCCCATTTTCTCTGTCTGTCTCTCTTCTCTCTTTCTCTTCTTGCAAATAAATAAAAAGAATATTAAAAAAAAACTTTAAAACGGGTGTTGTTGCTGGAAGTTAACATGCACAACTGGATTTGAGCCTTGTGAGGATTGCTGGGTTGTCCTGAGTATTATGCTATCAGTGTCTTCTCACCAGAAGTGTCTTCTCACTGTCACATTTAGGACAACACTTCTCCACGTAGCATCTCTAGGGAGTCGTGTGGTTGCAAAGATGTACCTTGGCTTTTTCTTTTCAGTGTGTCACCTGTCTATTTAACCTTCACTTTTCTGGCGTCTTATTTTACTTTGTGAAATTTTAAAATCGTTACTCTCCCCCTCTCTTAGAAATAGTCTATTTTTTCTTATTCTCCTTCATCCAGAGGCAGTTTCCTGCCCATCGTCTCACCTGAAAGTCTGCCTTCGTGTCTTGGGAATTATTTTCCTGCATAGAAGCATTTTAGTGTTGTGAATTCAACTCATCTAATTTTGCTTCTGGTTTATGTGCTTTTAGTGTCACATCCAAAAAATCATTGCCAAGGCCAGTATCAGTGAACTTTTCCTGTGTTGTCTTCTTGGAGTTTTATGGTTTCAAGACTCATTTTAAACCCATTTTGAGTTGATTCTTATGTATGCTGTGAACGAGTCCAATTTCTTTCTTTTGGTAGTGAATACCCATTTTTCCAAGCACTGTTTATTGAAAAAGACTATCTCTTCCCCAGTGCATATTCCTGGCACCCTTTCTGAAGATTAACTGGCTGTATAAACCCAGGCTATTTCTTTACTCCTCTAACCTTGATCACAGCCTTTAACCATATTCAGTGTTGTGGCATAGATTAAACACTCCAGTTTAAGGGTTTGTCAAAGCTTTTTTAAAAAAAACTTTTAGCTATATAAAATGAGAAAGATACAACTGTTCTCAACAAAGAAATAGTCCTGAAAAGCTATTCTGTCATAAGCACAAGACAGAGACTATAGAGGGAGAACACAAGGGAAGGATTAGGTATTTATCCCAGGGAGCCTTTTACAGCAAAAATGTGGTCCTCTAAACTCAAGTATTTCTACATCTGGGTTATAGGAAACCTCTACCCTAAGGTCACCGTCTCACTTACATGATTGTAGCTACCTATTTGTACTTAACAAACTACACCCAAGTATAATAGCCTTGAACTAAAATTGTTTTATTTGTTCACAGTTTTGTGGGTCAGAAGGCCAGGCAATGCTCAGCAGGCCAGGATTCAAATATCCAAAATAGCCTCATTGCGGCTGCATTCACCTGTCAGTTGAAATGGACTAGAAGACTCTAGAGGAGAAGGCTGATTGAAAGAATCCAGATCCACGTTTTGCAATCGACTACAGCTACTCAGAGTGTCATCATCATCAGTGAAACCCCAAAAGTCAAAGCTTAACATCCCTTCTTAATCTGTGAATCATTTTCTCTGTCTTCCAAGGTCTCTGATACCTGATACCCAAACAGTTTAATTAAACCAAATGTTTCAAATTAGTGTGTGAATATTGTTCCTGGTAGCTGTGGAGGGGATCAATATTAATGAAGAGAGAAGCAGTAAACACTGTTAACGAGGATGAATAGAAGAGACTTAGCTAACTTAAGGGTGCATTTGACCATGTAGGGACTAGAATGATATCGGCTATGAAAGTCTGACTCGGATGTACCCACAACAGTAACAATACCAACGCTAACACTATGAGGAAAGTTTACTAGATGATGTGTGACAAAAAAAAATTCTCTTTGCTTGAAATAAAGCCCAAAGACTAAATTAAGAGTCAAAGCCCCAGTCAGTTAACTGGTACAGCATGTGAAGAATTGATTTCCTTATTTTCAGCTGTCAGATGTGCTACGAAGAATGAGTTTTAATTCTGGGGATGTTATTAAACTCCTTGCTTAACTGGCAGAAAAATGGAACTGGTATCTGGGCGAGGATGAAACCGCTGTCTCACTGAATGACACCTGTCAGAGTATGATGAATGACCTACTCTTCCACACAATACCCTGCTCTGTCATTCAGGTGGGGCCCATTAATCTTCATCCTGAGCTTGTCAGACTAGGTACCCATGACGACAAAATGTCTAGAAGCACTTACCCGCAAGTTACATCGAACAATATGATCTTCTCATTCTCAGAGCCACATCAAATCAGCATAATTTATTTTGACTTCCCTTTCCCTCACTCCCCATCTCTGTACCACCCCCCAAAAGCAAGCGAGGGATAGATAGGATTAGACAGATGGAGTATAGGACCAGACTGCCAACTCCTGAGCCTCCTGTAGTGTCTGATGGGGGCAAGCGTCTCTACAAACCAATCAAATGGCTGGCAGTTCAATTACAGAGTAATAAAAGGACATTCATCATTCAATTAGACACCTGCCATGGTTTCACAAAAGAGAAAACTTCTAACGGAGACTCTGGGGAGAAGATGCTACAACCAGGAGTCAGGGGAATAAATGGAAAAAGGGCAAAGTCAATTACTGGCCAACCAGACAAAAAGATAGACATTAAAAATAAGGGGAATGTTCTCCCTAGGTGAGAATCAGGAAAGTTAGTTGGCGGTGCCCAGATTTAAACAGGGCAATATTAACCGTAGCATGGTGCCCATTCCACAGTGTATCTCATGACTGAATTTCCCTTTAGACGCAGCCCAGAAAACTAAGTTTTGTAAGGTAAAAAGAATCAAGAGGAAAGAGTAATACTGATCCTCAAAATCCTTGTTCTTTAAGTGACTAAGACATGGGGCTAAGAGAACACTTACATGGATATTCAACTTTCATGTTTCTCTGTACTGGGGAGAATGATGGAAAACAGCATTTTGAAAATATGATGCCTTGTTAATGACTGAAAATTACAATTGACAAATGTCATTTCTTAACAAGTATATATGTCCTTATAATTGAAGAAAGAATATTTTAATAGAAAGAAATTTATTCGTTTTTATTTTCGACACAAATTTGTTTTTATTATCTAATGTCTACTTTCTACTTTCATTCATAGTAAAGGTTCCAGAAAGTTTTTAATCATGTACAATAAGCAATGGAATCATAGAATGTTAAAACTAGAAGCAATGCGCAAAGGGCATAGTTAGAAAAGCCTTTTTCATGGCATGTCCGGCAGAAGCTGCCTCACTGGGGATCTTATAGATTTTCCCAGTGACAACCAGATCCCAGACTTCCCTCAGAACCTTAACATGAAACCCAGGAATGGCACCCAGATTTGACTCACCAACTCTAAATAGTGTTCCAGCTACCCAGTGAAACAGACTCCTGCTCTACTGGGCTGGGAACACCTCAGCCATCCACAGCTTCCAGAACACAGCCAACTAGCCCTGCAAGTGAATTTCACTGAGGTGTGGCCTTGGGAGCCCCCTGGGTAAGAACTTTATTGGTGACAAGCAACACAGATGGAGTTTGGGACAGGAATTAGATGGTAGAATAGGAATGCTTACTGCAGAAGGACTTCCAGTGCCAAGACAGGCTTCTGGCAGATTGAGAATTCCCCAGATGGAATCCAACCAACAGGCCAGTCAGTTTTCATATCCTATATCTCCACTCAGCAAACTCCACCCCAACACATACTCCTTTCTTATATAATATTTAAGGTCTATTTATAAAGAAAGCCAGGTCCAACTCTGTTCTTCTATTATTTGGTTTTTCCTCCTTTCCTCTGTATTCTGTCTGTTTTCTTTTTCTTCTCCCAAAGAACATGGACTAGTCTGGTTGGTAGTTTCTCTGTAACTCATCCTTCTGAGAGATTAAATAAGTCTACAGTATTTGATTGGATACTTTTAAATCCCTCTTTTTTCTGTTTACCTTTAAAACTCTCACAACTCACTGTTTCTTTTTCTGCCTTAAAAGTTCCTTTTTGTATTTATATTCCCCCATCTTCTACCTCACATGCTGATACTAATCACTAGTACCACTATGCTTTTCCTTTTCCCCCCTTTCTTCTTACCCACAATAACTAATATATTAGCACAAACAGCACTACCAGTGTCCATTTATCCCTAAGGCAATTGACACTTTGAAGTGATAATTTTTTAGTCAATTATTACTCTCTTTTCAGCGTAGGCTTAACCCTGGACAGTGACTGTTGTTGTAGACAGTATTCAACTCTCAGGGGAGGACTTGGGAATAGTTCCTCTGCCCTGAACACTAATCTGAAGAAAATCACACCTCAGTTGTACTACAACCTCATCCTTCTAAAATATTTCAGACACTTCCACTGAAAGAAAGATGGTGTCAAAGAAACCCTCAAACAATGATCTAACTCCTTACGCACAAGCCCCAACACAAAACTTGTGAAACCTAAACAGCTTGTATTCTCCAAAAACATCAGTCACAGCTTAGTGCCCCCTAATGAGAGTTACTTGTATAAAATTCAAGGCAAAGAATTCAAAAGAATGATTTATAAATTTGTTCAGAGAAATGAAAGATGAAACAAATAATATGCTGACTGGAATAAGGAAGTCATATAGGATACAAAAATACAATTCAGAAAGAGATAGACTTACTAAATGAAAATAATACTAAAGTGATAAGTATAAAAGACTGAATGAGTCAAATGAAAAGCTCAGTTGACAATTTTATTAGTAGAATAGATCAGCTGGAGAACAGAGGAGCAGAGGTTGGAGACACTATAGAGAAATAGGCATATTCAGTGAGAACAAATGATTTTTTAAAAATATATGAAATAGAACATGTTTGATTTTTAAGACACCATGAAAAGACAAACTTTATGAATAGTCTCAAAGAAAGTTAAGAATTTCATGCCCAAGTCATGTCAAATATTTTCAATCCAAGCATAGCCGAAATCTTCTAGGAAAAGATAGTCATATCCAGATACAAAGTCTAGAGACTTAAACAACATGTTAGAATAGGTCCTTCAAGAAATCAAAAACTAAATAAGAAACTCCTAGAATTGAAATCAAATGAAAACATAACATCAAAACCTACGGGATAAAATAAGACAGGCCTAAGAGAGATCTCAAATAAATAATGGTACATTAAGTCCTTGGATAAATATGAACAAAACAAAATAGTAGCAGTAGATGGAAAGAAATTTTTAAAATTAGGAATACAGATTACCAAATAGATAGGAGAAAAAGAAACTCCCCACATTATAGCATAGCTAAAACATTAAATATGCAGAACAAAGAAAGTGTATTGAGAGCTACAGGAGAGAAAGAGAAAACTACATATAAAGGCAGGCCCATCAGAATAACAACTGGCATCTCAACAGAAACTTTCATAACCAGAGGGCTTAGAATGATGTGTTTCAAGTTTTGAAAGACCAGATGCCAATTTAGACTATACTAACCACCACGACCACACACCCCAAAAAAACCTGTCATGAATGAATAGAATAAGACACACATTCCATGATAAAAGCAGGCTAGACAACTGTATAAACAGTAAACTTGCCCTACAGAAGGTACTCAAAGGATTCTTTAGATTGAAGAGATTGATACACATTATCTGTGAGGCTGCAGGGTGAAAATAAATGTCATGAGAACATTAGTGAAGAAAATGAATATTATGAAGAGCAAACATTGCAAATTCATCCAAATTAGAGGAATTCACACAAATTTCTTCATAAATGCTCTGAACATTAGTGTTCTCAATTCCACAATCAGAAGACATGGACTCACATTGACATGAATTAAACAGGAGCCATCTATTTTCTTCATTCAAGAAACTATATCTAACCATCAAAAATAAAGGCTACTTTTGGGAGAAAGGGTGGGAAAAGGTATCCCAAGAAAATAGAACTAAGACTATAGGTTCCATTGTGTAATGGTTAGCACTCTGGACTCTGAAAATAGAACCAAGAAAAAAAAAACAGGTACCACTATTCTAGCATGTGACAAAACAGAATTTGAACAAAAACTACTAAGAAGAGGTAAAGAAGGCCACTTCATACTGAGAGAACAATTCATTAAGAGGACATTACAGATCTCAACATGTATGCACTGAGCCCAAGTGCACCCAATTTCATAAAACCAAACAATACTAGAGATCAAGTCGCAGATTAATCCCAACAAAGTAAGAAGAGGTGATGTCAATATTTCTCTCTCATGAATACTCATGTCATCCAGACAAAAAAATACAGAAAAGCATTGATGTTTAATGACATCAGAGAGTAAATGAGACTGATACACACCCACAGAACATTCCATCCAACTGTTATAGAAATTCCCTGTGACAAAGAGACAAAACCTTGACAGCAAGAGGAGAGTAGAGTTTCATTTATTATTATGAATTTAGGAATTTATGCCAGTAGGCCAAGTGTAGATAAGGCATTGGCCCCCTGAACCCCAGTTGACAAAGGGGTTTTATAGTAGGGTACAGAGATGTATATGTGACATTAAACATGCAAATTAACAAGTACAAGGAAGCTGATGCCTACACCTAACAATTTACACATTTACAATGGGTTCCTAAGGAGCTCAGATAATCCTCCCCAGGTATTCTCCATCCTCATTCCCTCTCCTATCTTCCTTATCACAGATAAAGCAGTTGCTTCCTTGTTTCACTGAATTTCAAAGCTCTGGTATTTTCTCACACCATGTTATGTGACTGGCCATCTGTGGCCTGCAGAATGTAGCAATGAATAAGGGGGAGGACAGTAAGCTTACTCTCATATTTCCATAGGTTGCTCTACTACAAAAATACAACATACACATTATTCTCAGAAGCTCATGTGATCTCTAAAGTAGATCGCACATCAAGACACAAAGCAAGTTTAACAAATATAGGAAAATTCAAATATCTTAATGCATTCTATCTGATCATAACGGAATAAAGATAGAAATCACTTGCAAAAGAAAATATAGAAAGCACACAAAGTTTTGAAAATTAAATAATAAAACATTGAATGATTAACGGATCATTAGTAAAATCAAGAACTAAGTAAAAAAAATCCTCAAATTGGGCTAGAGAGACTGCTCAGTGGTTAAAGGTGCTTGCTTGCAAAGTCTGACAGCCTCCATTCCCCAGTACTCATGTAAATCCGGAGGAACAAAGTGGTACATGCATCTAGAGTACATTTGCATTGGCAAGAGGCCCTGTGTGCCCATTCCCAGTCTTTCTCTCTCTCTCTCCTTGCAAATAAATGAAAATTACTGAAATTTGCAAATAAATGAAAAATTGAAATAAAATGAAATCATAACATACAAAAAACTTATGGACTATTATGAAGGCTGTGCTAAAAGAGATCTCAAATAAATAATTTCACGATGCAACTTAAGGCCTTGAATAAATATAAACAAAACTAAACTAAAAGCAATGAATGGAAAAAAGTAATTAAAATCAAGACAGAAATTAATGAAACTGAAACAAAAAAATTACAAAGAACTAAGGAGAGAAGGGGTTGATTATATGAAAAGATGAAGATTAATAACCCTTCAGTCAAGTCACCCAGAAGAAAGAGAGGACCTACTTTAAAGTAACTGGAGATAAAAGGGAGACATCATAGTAGATACCAATGAAGTCCAGAAACTCATGAGGACCAATCTGAAAAACCAAATTGGATAAAAACCAAACTGAAAATTCTAAAATAGATAAATAAATTTCAAAATGCATATAACCTACCAAAGTGTAATCAGGATGATACATAATTTATAAATAAGATAAATGATATATAAAGATCTATAAAAAGCAACCAGATTAAAGCAGTAATAAATGATATACTAACTAACAAGCCCAGGTCCAACCAGGTTCACTGCACAATTTTACCACACCTTAAAAGAAGAACTCACACCAATGATTCTCAAACTAGTACAAAAAAAGAAAGAAAATAAAAAGGATTGCTTACAATCTTCTTTTACAAAGACAGTACTACCAGAATACCATATAGACACATTAAAAAAGAAAATAACAAAATATTATAGACCAATCTCTCTGATGAGCAAGGATGCAAGAATTCTCAGTGAAATACTCAGCACACTGAATTCAAGAATACACACAGAAGATCATTCACCACGATCAAGCAGCTTCATTTCAGATGCAAGGTTGGTTGAATGCACAGAAATCAATAAATGTAATTTGCTACATCAATGGGTTCAAGGATGGAAATCACATAATTATTTCAATGCATATAGAAAAAGCCATTGACAAAATCCAACATCCCTTGGTGACAAAAGCCCCAAGACTAGGGATAGAGAGAACCTATAGCAACATATTAAAGGCTATATATGACAAACCTATAGCCAACATCACACTAAATGGAGAAAAATTTGAAGACTTCCTACTAAGATTGGGAACAAGACAAGGGTGTCATTGTCTCCATTCTTAAATAGTGTTAAACTCTTTCCTAGTGCAATAAGACAAGAAAAAAGAAAAGGATAAAAATAAAAAGGAAGAATTCAAAGTGCCTGTCTCTGTGGAAGATATGATTCTATATATTAAAGACACTACAAAATCCATGAGAAAAAGGTGAGAACTGATAAACCCTCTCAACAAAGTGACAGGGTACAAAGTTAACATATAAAAATCAGTAGTCTTCTTCTATACCTAATATAAACATACTGAGAAAGAAATCAGGGAAACCATTCTGTTCACAATAACCTATACGTATCTTAGAACAAACATAACCAAGGCAGTGAAAGAACTGTACAATCAAACTTTAAACCACTGAAGAAAGAAAATGAGGAAGACACTAGAAGACAGAAAGTCATCTCATACTCACAGATTGGAATGGCTGATACTATGAAAATTGCTATGCTACCCAAAGCAATCTACATTTTCAGTGTAATTCTAATCAAAATCCTATGTCATTGTTTCAGAAATAAAAATAGAAATCTTAAAATTCAAAATGAAAGCAGGAAAATCCCTAGATAGCAAAGAAATCACAAGCTAAAAGAATAATTTTGAAAGTTTCCCCATACCTCATTTCAATTTATACTACAGAGCTCTGGTAATACAAATAGCATGGTTCTAGCATAGAAACCGATAAAGAACCCTGGTATAAATCCATGTGATTACTGCCACGTGGTTTGTAACAAAAATATTTTAAAAATGCATCAATGAAAATATAGCATATTCAAAAAAACGTATTGGGAAACCTAAATATGTACACATTGAAGGAACATGGATCCTGTCTTTCATGCCACACACACACAAAATCAACTCCAATTGTCAAGGAACTAAATATAAATCTAAAAGATCTGAACCTGAAGATATTGGAGGAAAAAGTAGAGAGTACATTTGTGATTATGGGCATGGGTGCCAGCTTTCTAAATAGGTCTCTGGTTACTCAGTTTAGGCAACCAATAGACCAATATGTACCATGAAACTAACACTCTTCTGTATGACAAAGACAAAAGTTAACTGAATGAAGAAGCATTCTACAGAACAAGTGAAAAGCTTGACCATCTACACATCAGGTAGTAGATTAATATCCAGCAAACACAAACACCTAAATATTAAAACAATAAGAAAAATAAATAATCCAGTCAAAACTGGACTAAGGAACTGAACAGGAAGTTCTTTAAAAGGAGAAATACAAATGAGCAACACATATTTTTAAAAGTTTTTAACATTCTTAGCCATCATGAAAATGTGAATAAAAAACCAATTGAAATTCCACCCTACTCTAGTCAGAATGGCTGTTAAAAAACAAACAAAAAAAAGGAAATTCTGGTGAGAATGCGGAGAACGAGGAATCCTTTTCACTATTGCAAGCACTATAAACTGGTGCAGCCACTTTAGAAATCAGTATAGAAGTTACAAAAAAAAATGTAACTACTCAATGCCAGGCCATATCACTCCTGGGCATATACCTAAAGGTCTCTATATACGAGCCTAGAAATCCTTGCACATCCACGCTCATTGCTGTTCTCTTCACAAGAGCAAGGAAATGGAATAGGCCTAGGTGTTCATCAAAAAATCATTGGATAATAAAAATGTGGTGGATAAAAAAAATGTGGATATATACAATGGAATTTTATTCAGCCATAAAGAATACATCATGAATTTTGCAGGAAAATGGATGGATTTAGAAAACATATTAAGTCACTTTTCCCATGATTAGAAAAAAAAAAGACTGCATTTTCTCTCTCATATGTGGAACCCAGCTGCTAATTTTTTATAGATGTGCATATATATGGGAGTGAGTGTGCACAAGGCCAGCAAATTAGAAAGGGACCCAGGAGAGCATGGAAAAAGAAGCTTTAAGGGTGGGGGAGGAGAGTAGAACACATGTGTTATGAAAGTAGTTGGGGAAATAATAGGGGCAGGAAGAGGTAAGAAGAGAAATACAGATAAATGAGGGAGAAGAGGAGTGGGAATGCATGAAAAAGCCTTTAATTAACCTGATAATGGGTAAGTTGATTGACAAATAAAATAACATAGTTTCAATGGAAGTACCCTGTATGGGTGATTAGGTTGGTAAATAAAAATTCCAGTGCCAGAGGTGGCCTACCTCCCTAACAGTGGTTGGTCAGTGCACTGGTTTGATTCAGGTGTTCCCCATAAACTTATGTGCTCTGAATGCTTGATCCCCAGCTGAAGGTATTTTCGGAATTGAAACCTTGTTGGAGGTGTGTTGCTGGGGGAGGGGCTTATGGGTGTTAATAGCCAGCTTCCCCTTGCCACTGTTTGGCATAATTTCTTGTTGGTGTTGTCTACCTGATGTTGGTCAGGAGGTGATGTCCAGCCTTTCCTCATGCCATTGTTTTCCCTGCCATCATGGAGCTTCCCCAGGAGTCTAAGCCAAATAAACCGTTTCTTCCCATCAGCTTGATTTTGGTCGGGTTCTTTCTGCCAGCAACAAGAGCTGACTGCAATAGTCAGTAAGACCTGTGAGCCCCTCAAAACAATTCAGACATTTGTCACATCTGTTGGTTGTACCCCGAGAACTAACAACCAGCAGAAAAGATAACAGAGAGCTCCCATCATGAGAAGGAAAGGTTCATGTGGGAAAAATCTGGAGCCTTCCCTCATCCTAGCCATTAGGCTGGGGTGGAGGAAGGCCTTACCTTTCTAAGGGCTGGAGATTTAGAGGTCGTTTTGCTGTCCTGCCATGCGGGGAAGAGAGGACCTTTGTCCTAGGGAAGTTAATTTTAAGTTCCCCCAGGTGAGTCAGAGAGACAGCTGATTGGTTCATACCTGACCAATCAGTTTTAGCACATAGGTTTTAGCTCTAGCTTGATACCTCCCACTCAAGGGGCGGCTAGGTCTATGGAGGTGTCCGAACTGTCACACTCCCTTCCCTATCCTTGTTAAAGTACTGATCATACATTTTTAACTCCAAGAAAGATGGGAACATTCTTTTCAGATTTGCAGTTTCATTGGAAAAATAATTTAAATAATATAAAAGCATGAAAGGTGAAAATCACAAACATCATAATGCTTTGTGATAAGAACTTCTGGGACAGAGGCTGACTCTTAAACCCAATTTTAAAGCCCTTATTAGTGATATAATCTCAGTATATATCTGTTACTGGCAATAGGATGAAGATGAAAAGAACCGAATTAACTAATTTTATGCATAACAAAAGCTACATAAATCTTTACACTTTTAGGTCAAAAATTGCCTTGTCAAGACACGGTTGTATTGGTGTCAGAACACATCGCTGGTGAACACATCACTTTTGAAGGCCTAATTATTACCCAAACAAGCTGAGAGACACCAGGCAATCATTTCATTTCTTTGGTCTTAGTTTCCTCATTGTAACATGAAAGAGTTGAATTAAATGATCTGTATACCCTTTCTATGTAAAATTATTTTATTTTCTAATTTCTACCATACAGTACTATCTTCAGAATAACCCACACTGTTTTCATGAAGAGGCCAGTCTCCAATTATGCCCCCAAAGAAGAAAAGGCTGTGTTTTATTCAGTCCTATTCAATCAGTATAAAGAGTATAACGTATCTATGACCATCATCTGAGAAGAAGCCATGAGCTCTAACCCTCTGAGAGCTTCCCGCTGCCTTCTTTGGAAAAGGTGAAGTGGGACCCAGTGCTCACTACTAGGTAAATTGCTTGAGTTTAAACCATTTCTAGGCCCAGCATTTGCTTACATCATTAACTTGTGAAGCTATGTTGAAATCAGATATAAGTTAATATGCAAGAAAGGGGAAATTGATCCCTAGGCACCTCTTTTTAATATTATCAACATTGCAATTATGATGATTTAAAATGTTGCAGTTGAGTTCAATTTTTTTTACTCTAAACCTCAAATGGAGGGAAGATGTAGGCTCTTAAAGAAACAGCTCCCAATTTGTTTTATACTGTGAAACACAGAAAATGATAATAAGCTAAGAATCTGTCCAGTAAGCATAACATTGTTTCATTTATTACTGAGACAAAACAACTTCTCCCATTGTTAGCCACAGAACTTACTTTCTGATACTCTTCATCTGTTGGCAGGCATTTTCCTCTCTTCAAAATGCAAAACATTTGGTTGTCCATCCCTTCTGTGATATATTTTTCTTCATTACTATTATATTGTGTCCTTGTCTCTGTTTTCCCATCATTTATGGGCACAATAATTATTTTCCTTCAGCGTTGTATCATAATGTATTTTATTTAAGGCACTCTGAGGGAAACAACTTAATGTAAGCAGTGCAATAACACATATCATTCAGCTGAAGTTATGAAAATGTGTCCAGCTATACCTGGACCTAGTCATGAGCCGACATTTATAATTACCGTCACGACCACCTGGCCACAAGTGACTGCAAAATACTGATGAGAAAGAGACTTCCAATTTCAGAGATGTTATGAGAAAAAGCGCACAGTTTCGAATCCATGATGTAGAAAAAGTAGTCTTCTTTTGGTCTATGGCAACCAGGTTGAAAACCTCAAGCATTTCAGTCTAGACAGGTGTCCCAAGGAGTAAAGATAGCTATAGCCCAAGCACACCTGAACCTATAGCCCAGCTCATGGAGAAGACCTATAGACAGGATGTTGAGACAATATTCTAGAAATAAGACTGAGGAATAAGGATAGGTTGAGATTTTATAAATTAGAATCTATAAGCACAAGTCAACCAAGTGCCATTTGGCTTTGCGGTATTTTGCCAAAGCCGAGGAATTATATCCACACACTGTCATTTTTTCCTTAAGTGGGAGCATCTTTGTTCTATTTTCTGGCACATGGATGGTGGTCATGACAGGTTGGGGATATCAGTAGGTGACAGAGCCCAAATATTTCCTCACATCTGTTGCTTCTTCTGTCTCTTCTGGTCAGTCTGACTTTTAGGATCTACTGTGTATCTTCTACTTGTCTAGTACAGACCAAGCCTTTCAGTCCTTGTGACTTCTCATCAGAGCTGCACAGAGGAGTGATGACTCTGATACATCACAGACGCTGTTCACTCTCTGAAGAGTGGAAGCACTTTCTTGTTGACTACCAGCGAGCACACTAATGAATAGCTCAGCCTGACCGTGTCTTCTCTCTCACACACACTTGAGCTCATTGGTCTTCATCCAGAAAGCGTACTGAAATAGTCCTTTCTCGTGTGTTAGTAAAACACCCGATTGCAGCGTGTGTATGGCTGATCTTAATTTCTAAGTGAGTATATAAAATAAGCATGTTTAAAACTGGGTACCACATAGACTTGGACATTGTGCAACAGGCCTGAAGATACATCTATACATGGATAATCCATCTTATGAATGCACATGTCTCTTTTCCTTGCTTTCATTTAGTTTCCTCTGAAATCTATATGGAATCCTCAGGCCTTCACTTCATAACCTTTTTCAGCATTAATAGAACTGAATATTAGGTATCACTGAGAACTGCAATTCATTCATTCATTCATTCTTTGATTCATGTACTCAGTTACTGATCTAGGAACTGACACTGTGATGGAGAAAGCCATACATGAACAGGCAGAGTAAACTTATATAAAACAAGCATAATGTGAAGATAGGCATACAGTATTAGAAAAGCACAAAACTGGGGTGACCTAATTCTCTGACCTTCTTAGAAGTTAAAAGTCCTCTGAAGCAGACTTCTATTAATGTGTTTGATATCCTGACTGGATGCTGAGAAGAAATGTCTGCGCAGAATGAAAAGAAACTAAAGTATAGAAGGCTTTATTTACACTCCTAGTAAGGAAACGGAGGGTTAAAAGAAAGTAATCACATCAACACAAAAAGAGGAAGAAGATAGCAAATATCAGGAATGCAGCTGTATGAATAATTGATGAGCTGATAGCCTACCAGAGAGTCTCATTAACATGTTCCTGCAGGTTCATTAAGTAGAACTCCAGGTCTGTCCTGGAGGGGCCTCCTGAGTCTTGATTAGGGATTGTGTGCCTTTTGTTTTGACATCACAACTTTGGGTTTTAGATTCTGACAAGCTCTTCCTAAACTTCCACCCTTTTACCCCAGCTCCTTTTAGGAAATCCTCTTTATCTCCTCTCCCTCATCATGGGCCTCTAACCACGACAGTCAGGTCTAGTAAATAATATATCAAGATAAATGATGATTGTTCTAAGTGTCTCCTAATGAGTATCATAAATTAAAAATTAATATTGTGAAGACTGTATGAATAGAATCAAATCCATAAACAAAGCAGCGGGTATCACACTTGCAAATGAAAGCTAACCGCCTCTCTTGTCCTCTTTCTCATACCTACCCTCTACCTACCCTCCCCCAGCCCCTTCCCAGACTTCAGACCTGAAGTCCAAGCTAGCAGAATTACATTGAACTTGCCCCACCCCCACCTCAAATACACACACACACACACACACACACACACACACACACACACACACTATTCCTGGCCTATCTACCTTTATGGTTTAGAGCAACTGGAAGAACTACTCCAGAGATTTTTTTTTTTTTTTTTTTTTTTTTTACCATAGCCAATGCAAAGCTTTACTTTAGCTGGACAGGGTAGAATTAAATTACAAAATACTTCAGATTAGGCATACCAAATAAATAGGCCAAATCCCACAGAAACACTGACAAAACAATCACTTTTACTAGCATCAAAAATGTTAGGTCTTTTCACCTTAGAGAACAGAGTTGTGTTTTGGAGGTAAACATGTACAAGAACGTTACCAAGTATGTTTTATTCTACGTGTAATTATAGCTATTATTGTGTCTCTGTGGAAATTAGAGGGAAGGCAATGGGCATTCTTGTAACCCAAATCTCAGTGGTCTTTCTTAGTGTTTTAGATGAAAATGATCATATTATCTGCCATTGGGACATCAGTGCCATTCCAAAGAAAGGGAATGAGATGGACACAAAGACCATCTTTACAGAGCACACAGCAGAAGTAGAAGGTGTTTTGTGGCATCTGATCCATGAGTGTATATTTGGGTCCGTTGCTGATAATCAGAAACCTATGATGGGGATGCATACTCAAACAATGCTTGTAAAGCAAGCCCCTTGCTTGCTGCTCACAATGCTGAAGTTATCTTTCCACCTCCTTTCAGTCTGCCACAGGATCTGCTGACAAGGCTATTGCCTTAGTGGAACCTGAAAATTCTGAAACAAGCTGAATATCATTAAATCACATAGGTTCTGTGGTCTCCTTACAATGAGACTATTTTGGCTTCCAGTAATGTTGATTATAGACTGAATGTGTGGGACTTTCGGACAATTGGAGAAGAACCATCCCCTGAAGATGCAGAAAGCAGTCCATCAGAGTTAATCTACATGTCTTCTGAACAGGACGCAAAGGAGAGTTAAAGGGAGATGAAGTGGATTAGGAAGAGTTTAGGGATACAAGCCCAAAGGAATATGGATGCCACCCTGCCATAGTAACACTAGAACTCCAATCTGATTCAGTCTCATTCCAGATGGTCATAAGCACCAGAAGCTTCCTGATTTGTCCTGATTCTTCCTGAACTTTTCCTGGACTTAGAACCCATGAACAGGCCCTTCCTGAGTCAGTGTTCCTCTTGGGCCCAAGAGCCAATCAACATTCTTCATCTATACGTATTTGGATTTGGCAATAGGGCTCATTCTAAATTGGATGCCCAATTTATATTACTGGATCTGATCCAAGCCCCCATGTGAGATTTTTCTGATCTCTTTCTCTCCCTTCCCAGCTGAGCTGGAAGGGGAGGAACTCTCTTGGCTTGGGAGCTTTTAGTTGTTTCCTCCCTTAATGAATCCACTCTCATAATAAACCCTTCATAAATTACCCACTGTGGTAGCTGCGTTTCTCAGTTTCTTGGTAAACATGGACAATAACTCAAGACTTAAGAGTTATTGGTTGGGGGTTCTAACCTTACCCAGCGGCACTGTCTTCCACAACAGATTAGTGGTGACCACAAAGGGGAACAAAACATAAGAAGGGTAAGCTTATCCTCTCTCCTTAGGCCTCACTCAGCTCCTAGACTTCTGAGGTTATCTTTTGTCATCTCCTTCAAGTTCAGACAGACCTGCATTGGAGAATGGACTGGGTTTTCTTTCTTCCTGGGTTTTCGAACCCCAGCCTTTAAACTGCTTTCTGTCATTGATCTATTTCTAATGCCATCCATCTTCACATAGCCTGCCATGTTTCAACAATTGGTTAGTGCCCCAAGGAAACAAAGCCTGCAATCTAATATAGAGGAAATCTCCCACTTCTAGTCTTCCCACCTGACAAATGACAAGTTTCCTGGACAGCAAATGGTAAGATCCTCTTGAAGGCAGCAGACCATGTTCCTGAACAGAGCACTGAATTCATGTTGAATCCTCCAGCAGGAGGCTCACACAGCCTGGCCTTGTCTCTAGAGATCTTAAGAGGAAGCTGTTATTTAGTTATTATTTTTTAAGATTCTACTTGGTAAAAGGCCTGACTTCTTATAGGGACAGGACTTCTTGAAACAGGCAGTAATCAATATGTTTTGTTCTGTATAGTCCACTCTAGGCATTAAGGCTGCTTTAGGCTGCTAAGCTTTGCCTGAGATATGCTAATATCTGAAATTCTAGCCACTGATCTCACCTGCCCCTTTCCCTAATTCTGAAAAATCGGAGGCTTTAATTTTTTTTTTCAGTTTGTTTTTCTCCTTTTAGGCCAAAGGCCAAAGGCAGACGGGTTTATTGCTAGGAAAGCCTCTTGCTTCCAGAGACAATATGGTGGTGGCCCACAAGTGGGCAGAACCTAATGCCACCTGACCTAAAAAGATACACCCTGAGATGGGGTGACCCAAACAGCCAAGCAGATGCCACTCTTCCCACATTTGGGAGGAAGGAGAAACAAAGGAAATTGTACTTTTTTTTCCTTTTTGAGTTTATTTAAATTTAATATTCTCTTCTACATGTCACCAGACTCAAGAGGGACAAACCAATCAGGGCACAGGACCCTCCTACCTCCAAGTGCATTTCTGGTGGCCCTCTGTCATTCAGACGTGGGTGGAGCCCAGCCACCCAGCCTGTCAACAAACACTCCTGGGTATCTTGTCAGGCTGATGACTGACAAAATAGAGGGATGCCACATGCACTTTCCCCTTGATACACACACCGGCAGCTGCTGAAATGTAGCAGCACTGCTGATGCCTGCTTTGTTCTTAGGATGCAAATTCTCTTAATTCTAGATGAGGATTACTTGATGAAAGCTCTGAGATTCTTACAATATTCTGGGTTTTCATGTTCATTTACATATATAACTTGTTTTAACTTATGTCCATGACTTTTAAAAATGTGTCCCAGGTTATACAGGGAAGAATAATGTTCTAAAAGTAAACATGTGGAAAAGTCTTTATGTACACAGAGGGTAAACATTAAGTTTCATTGTCATTTCTTTGGGCTGCTATTAAAGACATTTCTTTGAGAAAGCTTCTTTGTGACATAAGAAAGATGAGAAAAGAGAACTTTAAGAACTAATGCTAAGCCGACTGTAGGATTTTTATAAATAAGAATAGAAAGAAAGTTAAAAGAATCATTACAATGCATGGTAAAAAGAAGTTTTTTTCTTCTTTTTAGATGGTTCTTTGAGATTTTACAATAAGGTAAAATGGTTAGATTGCAAACTAGACAATTAAGGTTTAAGCATGTTAAAAAAAATTCTGAGTAAGTTACACATAGATTATAAAGTTTAAACATGTTGTAAAAGGTTTGAATAAATGCTATAAAAGTATAGATAAAAGAAACAAAGAAGGATTTAAATGGTGACTATACATTAAAAGAATTTAAAAATGTTAAGGCCAAAGCAGCCCTGATTCATCTACTTTCTGGAAAAGTCTAAGCAGGTTAGACATGGATGAAAACCCAGCCATCTCAGTGTGGCATAAGGTTTTAAGTACAGGTATAATTCTCATTCATTTTTTTCTTTAATCTGAGTAAATTCAAGACTTCTCTTCAAGTTTAATTTTCATCTCTTTAGGCACTATAGATATTCTTCACTGTGGCACAGGCCCCAAAACAAGACAAAAGAAGTCTTAAGATAGTGTAGAAGTGTGCCAGGCATCACCAACTCTGGATTGTCTGATTATGGTTTTTTCCCCTGGGTCTCTGGTAGTTGCCAGGAATGTCCCACTAGACACAGTTTTGAGGGATGTCTTAAGAGAGGTCAGAAGACACAGGTCATGAAAGACATTTCCCATTGCCCCTCCTTTTATCAGTGTATTAGGGTTCTCTAGAAGAACAGAATCAACAGAATTGACTTTAGTCAACAAAAAGGGGTTTTATTGGATTAGCTCACAGCAGTCCAGACAAAAGCATTCTGCAAGCCAAAAAGTCAAGGAACTGGTCACTGCTCAGTCCACGTGGCTGGATGCCTCAGCAGTCCCAATCCAGCACTGAAGACCTAAAGGCTTCCTGGGGAACTGCTGTCCCCAGGAAACCTTTAGGTCTTCCTGTCCAGTCCAGGCTGGAAGGCTGAGGAAGCTTCATTTCAATACTGACCTTGGGATGCACAAGGACCAGCAGCCAGGCAGGCAAGGAGGGAGTAGGGAGAAACAGATGTCTTTCCCCCTTATATAGCCTTAGGGTGGGGTCTTACAACCCTTTACTAGATTTAATGGTCTCTGGAAGGATGTTTACTTCTAGCTTCCCTGAGCTTCCTTACATCCCTACTGACAGGTGGCCTTCCTGTAAACATCCTCAGAGACCCACCCAAGACAACTGAAAAGATCGAGTTGACAACAAAACCTAACCATCACAATCAGTATGAGCAACAAGCTCTCAGCTACATGCACGCCACTTAAGTGCATCCTGAGAAACTGAGATTCCTTTGGTCCCCAAAGCCTAAAGAAAATTACTATTTCTCTGCTCCACTGCTTGACTGGCTAACACATTACGAGAGTCTAGGTATTTGCAATTCCTCCCAATTCTCAAGAAAGACAAACACCTTTGTTCAATGTTCATCAATGTTCAAGACTGTAGTCACACCGTTAAGATGTTAAGTTGCCTGGTTCTCTGTTCTATGACTGTTTCTTCCTTATGGCAATATAAATTATATTGAGACTGTTATTTGGTGTTTAAAAATGTTAAAATGACTAGCTGGATTCTGAGAGGGATAAAGTTAGCAAGTTGTATGATGAGGGTTTAGTTCTGGTTTTTGGCAACTTGGGCCCTCTGGTTGATGGAAAGGATATTCTCTTCCAGGATTCACTCAGGAAAGTTTATATTGTTTAGACATATCTGCAACTGAGAAATTTCATCTCTTATCTCATTCTTTTCTTTTGTCACTTTATCTAGTGATGCTAAAAGCAAGCAGCTAGCATCATTATAGTCCTTAGTTTTCAGCAATAGTTATACTCAGTGTTGGACACACCAATCATGTTATGCAACCAACCATCCAGGCAAGATGTGCCCACTGGTACAAAAGTGTCACCTTAACTGTTAATCAGAGCAATTAACTGCTCTCTGATTAGATTTAAGGTCCACACCAAGGAAGGGAATTAATGTCTGGTACATAAAATCTAGTTAAAAGCCTATGGCTTGGAAGATCCTAGAACCTAGGAGTAAAGCTACTTCTATTGATTCACTAGACAGATAGGTTGTGCCCATCAAATTAAACTCTAAATATTTATGTTTATGCTCATAGTGTTTCTCTCATCTTTCTTCAGAGAAGCTTCTTCTTCTTCTTCTTCTTCTTCTTCTTCTTCTTCTTCTTCTTCTTCTTCTTCTTCTTCTTTTTGAAGATGAAGATGACTATGCTGGAGACTCAAGAAGCCCTTAGGATATTTGGTATTTAGCTCAACACTAAGTGAGGCATGTCCATCATACCCTTTAAAGCTCAGGGAGCACCCCAGAAGATGGGGTGGAGAGAATGCAAGAGCCAGAGGATGGGTGTGGGAATGTTATCTTCCAGCAGTGAAGTGGGCATTTCATTCATGATCCCACAATGGCTGTTACTTACCTGTACCAGACTTGCATGATATTGGGCCCATCAATATTTTTGCATGGATAATAAAGGAGGGCATCCCACATAAAAATCGAAGAGGGACTAGTTGGAAAGAAGATGTTCGGTGGAGGTGGGATAGGTTAGAAAGAACAAGGAAGGTCATAGGAGGAGATTGTGATCAAAATACCTCATGCATATATATAAAAATTGTCAATAAATTAAAAATTAAGAAGGTCCAACTTGTGAAAATCAGCAAATGTAATACATCATGTAAAAGGCTTTAGTACAGAAATGCTACTTGAGATGTCTGATAAAGGGTTAGTATTCAATATATATAAGAAATACTATCCCAAATCAATGGAATTAAAAAGCAAATAGGACTTCTAATACCTAATAAAATAGAAAAAAATATAATAATCTGAATTAAATGACATCATAGATCAAATGGACCTAACAAACATCTAAAGAACATTCCATCTAACCAATAAAGAGTAAACTTCCATCTCAGGGTTCCATGAAATGTTCTCTAAAACAGATTAAGAGAATATAGAGCAAGCCTTAACAAATGTAGGAAAATTGAAATAATTACAATAATTCTATCTGACCACAATGTAATGAAGAAGATATCAATAGTAAGAGAAAATGAAGATTATATATAAACTCATGGAGACTGAACAATACACTACTGAATGATGAACAATTCATCTAGAATTGAGAAGGAAATTTAATAAGGCCTATTGAATAACAACGAAAACACAACATACCAAAAACTATAGGATACAATGAAACCAGCACTTGAGGGAAATTCTTATCTACAAGTGTCCACATTAAAAAAAATATCTAGAGAGATCACAATAGAAAGATTAATGATGCAACTTAAAACCTTGGAAAAAGAAAAATAATCTTAATCTAATATCAAGAGTTGAAAGAAATACTTAAGATCTGGGAAGAAATTAATGAAACGAAAATTTAAAAAATAACACATAGAATCTGTGAAAGAAAGAGCTGGTTCTCTGTAAAGATAATAGTAAAAATCAAAACTGATAAAAAATCAGTGATTAAAAAGGAAAACATTACAGCAAATTCCAATTAAATTTTAAAAATAATTATTGGATATACTTTAAAAACTTATACTAAATTGGATCCTCTGAAAGAAATAAATAAATTTTTTATACTCCTAAAAATTATATTAAGATTAAAAACAACATAAACAGATGTATAATAAGCAATAAAAATCAATGAATTAATAAATATTCTGCCAATGGAAAAAAAAAACATATCCACCCAGCAAGATGGATGCATTGCTGAATTCTACCAGACCTGTATATAAGAACTAACACTAGTGAAATGCCAGGACTATGGATGGCTGCCAAGGAGAGCTGCCATCACCAGATGAAGTTTTCCCGGACTGAATAGCCAAGCTGGAGGGGTGCAATCAAATCTCCAAGAGACCTGTTATTGGTTAGAATCATTGAACTTGGAGTTAGAGATTGATGTTACCCTGCTTATTTTAAATCTTGAATTGGTTCAATCTGTGTTTTCCATGTCTCATGTTTTACAGTGTAAATATTCTGTGCCATTATGGGTTTTTTGATTTTAAGGCTCAATTGAAAGAAAAACTGCAGGGATTCATGGAATTGAGCTGAACACATTGTATTTACATAATGTATGATTATTAGTTTGTGGGGTCCAGGGGCAGACTGTCATGGTTTGATCCAGGTGTCCCCCACAAACAAATGAATGTGTTCTAAATGATCAATCCTTAGCTGATGGCAGTTTGGGTTTTACAAACTTTCCAGAGCTGTATTGTTGGAGGGGGGCTTATGGGGTTATAAGCCAGCTTCCCCTTGTCAGTGTTTGGTATACCTTCCTGTCACTGTTTGCAGGGCTGTGGCGGAGGTGATTTCCACCCTCTGTTCATGCCATTGTTTTCCCTGCCAGGATGGAGTCTCCCTTGAGTCTGTAAGCCAAATAAACCCATTCCTCTTGAGTTCTTTCTGTGCAGCAATTAGAAAGCTGACTGCAAAAACAGTGAAACAACCTAAATGTCCATTAATGGGTAAATGGATAAAGAAAATTATATATGCACATATACATTGATATATTGTTTAACTGTAAAAGTAGATTGTTGCAGTTATCTTCTCATTGCTGGACAAACCACCCAACCAGAAGCAGCTTATGGGAGGACCAGGTTAATTAGAGCTTATAGTTCTGAGTTTCATCCTAGCAGGGAGAATGTGAAAGGCCTAAGCAAGAAACTTGGTGTTGTAGTCAACATTCTAGTTGCTGCACAGAAAGAACCCAAACAAAAGCAGCTTATGGAGGAATGGGTTTATTTGGCTTACGGACTCCAGGGGAGACTCCATCCTGGCAGGGAAAACTATGGCATGAGCAGAGGGGTGGACATCACCTCCATCACAGCACTGCAAACAATGGCAGGAAGGTGTGTCAAACACTGGCAAGGGAAAGCTGGCTTATAACCCCATAAGCCTGCCCCCAACAACACAGCTCTAGTGAGGTTGTAAAACCTAAACTGCCATCAGCTGAGGAACAATCTATCAGAACACATTCATTTGTTTGTGGGGGACACCTGGATCAAACTATGATACTTGGGTTACATATCCACATTAACAGTGAGGAAGTGGTCTATGTAGACCAGGTTTGAACATCCAGTAGACTAGACTAATAAACCTCAAGTCCTGCCCTCAGCCAGGATCCACCTCCCAAGGTCTCTACACTTTCCCAGATTGCCATCAGCTGAGGACCAAGTATTCAAGTTACATGAGCCTATGGAGGACATTTCACATTCAAACCACCACAGAGGTACTCCCACTGGTATCAACAAAAAAAGATGCTTCTATACACTATTCTAAGTGTAATAAGTCAGGTATAGAAAGACATTTACTGTGAAATCTTATATAATGAATCTGAAATCGTTAAGCTTGTTGTGAATAAGAGCTAAAGGGAGGGAAACCTGTGGGGTATTGGTCAATCAAAATAGATATTTAGTTATGCAAAAATGAATACTTAGTAGAGTGCATATTGTTAATAATAAGAGGGTCAATCTTGCATTAAGTATCCTCATGATAAAAATGATAATAAATACGGAATGCAGGAAAACAACTATTCGAAATGATAAATATGTGTACATGGAGTTTATTAGGGAAATGATCTTATGGCTATATAGTTTTCTCCAAACTCATCAAATTGTACACTTTAAATTATATATATATATGTTTTTGGAGGTCCACCATATCTCAATAAAGTTGTTTTCAAATTATCAGCAATATGTAGTAAATATATTACAAACTTCTTGTAAGACTAAACAAAATATTGTTTAGAATAGATTTATCCATGTATAATTAAAATAAAGGCAATTAAATTATGAACAAACAAAAAAATTCCAATGACTTGGATTAAAGCTCTGTGTTATAAAAGGTAACTTTCTTTTTTTTTTAAAGGGTAACTTTCAAAAAGTCATTTCTGCTTTGTAAACCCCAGTTTTCTTATAAAAGAGAATGAATAATTTAGCCTTCCTGGCCAGCATGGTTTAATGAGGATTATTAACTTGCATGACAGATATTAAAGCAATTTTCCTCAGCTTGGGTTAATCTTATATCCACCATCCTTACTATGCTGCTGATTTACCAAACCAGTTTGAGCTTAAATAGTTTTTGTTTTGCCTGTGACTATAATTTAATCATTTTACATTGAATTAAAAAAAAACATCTTTAAGATAGTCCCTTGGGAACTTCTGAAGTACACAAATAATTTTATCAAATATTATATATATTATTTCCAGTCCAGAAACGCCTACATAAACACTTAATGCATGGCATCTTCATATATGGTCACATTTTCTCAACAATAAAGAAAGAATCTCTGTCCATCTTTGGATTGTATCAATGATACAGCACACTGTCAACAGAAGAAGAGAAGGAAGGAAATTATCATTTCTCCCCTTGTATGTTTGGGGAGGAATATTAGAGAGCCACATTCAGGGTCTTGTACATGCTAGGCAGGTAATCTACCACTGACTTTAATACACAGCCATGGAAGCCATTATTTCTTGAGGCAGAAAATATAGAAAATGGAACTTGGGGAAAAAAAGAAAACAAGAAGAAAGGAGAAAGAGCAGTTACCTTATCATCAGGAATGTGAGTCCTAGAAGGAGGACTCATGAGATCTGACAGAAAATGACAAATACTAACGCTAAAACCACAAGCTTTTATTCTCACTGATCAGAAGACAGGGAATGGCCAGCCCATCACAATGATACAACCAGGCGGACAGCACCCATTTTTGTGGGAAGTCATGTAATTTCCATTCAGTCCACGGATCAACATTCCAGTGGGTGGATCGAATGTCAGGGAGGCAGGTTCTGTTCCAAATACAGCTTCACCCATTTAGCTTTGGCAGCAAATCTTGGGCTATAATTTTATAAACAGTCCTTTCTTTTCAGACCGCCAACGTGAATTTAGACTTCAGCACATATTCTGTCTCACATCTTTATTCTTTGTCATCACATTCTAATCCAATGACAAAGAGCTGGCCAGAGACTGCAGGGTGCTACTACACTGCTAAAATTTATACCCTGTGTGGACGTTGACGATGTGCAAAGGCTTTCCCTTGGACTTGCCAGGATTCTAATCCAGTCCTGAAATGGGCATTGTTGCTCTGGTGTTCACAGTGACATATTTTATGAACCATGGAACTAGTTTGTGGTTCTGGCTCACAAGAAGGAACTGACAGCAATATTAACCATATTTCCCCCCAAAGCACCACAGGTCTATGATTAACCATTTATTGATCACCATTATAATTTAGCATCTAAATTGTTAGTTCTGCTTGGTAAAGTTTATAGAAGTATTACTTTAAAATTTGGATTTTATCTCAAATTAGCCAGATATATATGTGCAGTGTAGTGATCACAGCTGAGGAAGCTCTAAGATTACCTTGGTGACTCTTCCAGTAGGGAGCCAATGCTTTGATTTTCTCTGCGTAGAGAGGTTGCGCTGGATGGAAAGCCACTGGCTAAGGGCATTCTCATTCCAAGTTTCCTTTGGTTGTTTTCTTTCAAAAAGGAATTTTCATACCTTGACAGCAGTGGAGTCTCCTGGCATATACCAGAAGTAGACCCCAAATAGATGATCTCCAGAAGAATATAAAGCAAATAAACTTCCATTTTCATAAGCTCTTCTGCTCATTTTCAGAGAAGACAAATCGTGCAGAAAATTCTGCCAAAGTACCCATGATTTCATAATTTCATAGAAAAGACAACATTTCCCAAAGTGTTTATGCTCAGGACTATATCTGGATAAGATGGTTTAGACCTAGATTAGAACATTAGGGTGGGGATCTAATGCCTCAGGGACCAAAGACTCACCCCTGGCTCATTGTCTTGATATAAAAATAGAGATGCTCTATCTTGGGCACCCAGCAACTTACTAGTAAGTGCTCCACATGTATCTGTCATGTCCCCATGTGTCTGCTCATGTGATCTCTGCTGAGATGTGATCTCTGCTGAGATCACAGAGGTCAAGCAATGCCATGCACTATTAAATGAAGGAAGCTCTCAGCCAACTCAACTAAAGTGTGCCCTTGCCTGTGGTTTATAAACTTCTCATTAGTTTTGCCAGGTTAACAACATTTTCGGGCCTTGTTTCTTTTTTGAGGACTAACTCTAGGGGTTGGGGAACTAACTACTTGCTAATGTTGTGGGATTGTTTGAAGACTTTTTTAAGGAGTAGCAGTAGATGCTCATACCCTTCATCATAATGTTTACCAGGCAGATACTGACTTATTGGGCTGTTTTATTACTTGAAACAGTTCATTGGTCATGGTGATAATATGACAGTCGGTGAATCGTACCAGCAGTTATGTGGGAAGTACACATAATCAGGCTTGTATTCCTAAAGATTGTTTTAATTTTCTCCATTAGAAGTACAACCTCGAGAAATATTATATGAACCATACAGATCATCTATAAAATTTCTAGTAGCCATATCAAAGAATAAGAAATTAGTGAAAATAATTCAGTAGTCCATTTTATGTAACCTATGTAACCTACTGTATCATTTCAGCATGCAATTTTACAGAAATCACTAATGATATATTTCACATTTATTTTTCATAGTATGTTTTAGAAATCCAGTGTGTCTAATATATCTCAATTTGGACTAGCCATATTTTAAGCATTCAATAACCACATGCGGTTAGTGGTTTAGCCATTGGGAAGTGGTGGGAAGTAGAGGGGTTAAATGTTGGGAGGTAGAAGGGTTTCGATGAGAGTGAGAGGGGACAACAGACAACATTGCAGCATTGAGTGTTGAGGGACACACACACACACACACACACACACACACACACACACACACACACACATATATATATATATATATATATATATATATGTATATATATTCACTGATAAAGAACAAATAAAAAGATACTTTTTCTTATTTCGGTCAAGATCATTCTCCTTTATTTTTGTAACTAAATAAAGTCATATCAATTAGATCAATTTTCATAAATATAACTTCTGAGATGTGAACGTAATTGGCATAGAGCTGGGGGCCTGGGCAACGATGTGATTCTACATACAGTGGTAATTTTACTTATGGTAGCAACAAACTGTGTTCCTAGTTTGAATTCACTAGACTGTACACACACACACACACACAGGGAGAGAGAGAGAGAGAGAGAGAGAGAGAGAGAGAGAGAGAGAGAGAGAGAGAGAGAGAGAGACTTGTAGACTTGTAGACTTGTAGGTGACACATACTGCCAGAGATTTGGACTTGGTTAGAACAGAAAAGCAGTCAAGGGAAGTCTGCACATGAATGAGTCTGGACAGATTTGGCCCCTGGACCCATGACTGTTGGCTAGTTAGGGCAAGGAGAATAGGCAGGCACCACGGGGACACCTCTGAAACGATGCTGGATATTTCAGCACAGTGTTGCACCTTCTCGTTCTTTGCATCACAGTTGCTATATGCATGAAAGCTTAGCTTTTCTCACCCCTAGATAGCTTCTAGCACCCTGCCACTTGTGGAATTCTTATTCTTAATACTATGGGCAATTAAATATTTGGACTATTTAAAGGAAAGAATTTTATACAATATTTTTTAACTGTGAGGTAGAAGGAATTTGTTGTGGTGTTTAAGAAGGACTGCTACTTGAATTGGTCCTAGAACAGATGCTCCTCAAGATCCATCTGTTATTACAGAACGATGAAATCTACCACGACTCAGCCTTTAATCTAAAGAGTAAGAATAGTTAGAGCATGGGATAAAATACTGTTACAAAATGATAGCAATTCTTACAGGAGCAGTAATAGGAATTTTGAAGGTCAAAGGAAGGACGTCTCTGGAGACCTCAGGGATGATTTGAATTGGATTGCAGGAGGGTGGTAATAGGTTAGGACTGGTCTCTTTTGAGGCTGGAAAAAGCAAGAATAACTGACATGAGTATTCTAGAAAACACTGGAGACTATTCTGTTAGTATATTAACAAAAGCTATTGTCCCTTCCCTCTCTCTCTTTTGTTTTAAATAGACTTCATAGAGCCTAATTTTCCCACTTAAATATTGTAATCCCAGGATAGAGATTTGTGAAAATTTATAATTTCATTTTGAGGGTTCTATTCTTGCTCTACCCATGCTTTTTATCCCTGAATTACATGTATGCCATTATGAATAAAGATATGATTATTTTTCTACTATGATGAATCAGTGAATTTTCCTATCTCCTTCTCTCTGAAGAGTGGCTTTATGGGGTGCAAATCACCAGGAACAGCACTGCCAACCACACAATGGAAAACCCAGGCTGAGTACTAGAAAGTTAATGTGGTTCATTTTCGTAAGCTTGGCATTCTGCAGATGAAGAAACTGAGATGAGAACTGTGATGCCACCTACGATGTCACTGGGCAAGCCATGGCTGGGTGAGAGTGTACATCTCTCTCTGCCTCTTGGGTGGTTTCTACATGCATGCATCACTGGCATTTCCATGCTATCTTTCCCCTGTTTATTGTCAGAGAACCAGAGTCTCCTCCCAATCACCCACCAAAGGTCTTTTCTGTAATGGGTGTAGGCCAGGTTCTCACATGTAAGCTGACCATTCAGTCTTTCTGAATACCCACATAAAGTGTGCCTTATTATCTCCATTTTATGTTTGCAGAAATAGGATCAGAGAAATAAGTTTATTAATAGTAAGTGGTGGGGCCAGAATGATAATCCAGTTCTTTCTGTTCCAAATCCAGTGATTATAGTTAGTGTATATTAGACTTGAATATATAGATTCATATATATCTATCTATATATATATTCAAGTGTAATGCAGTAACTATAATCACTGGATTATTCATATAAACATATATATATAAGTATATATGAAACACAGAGCCCAAGTTTGAATGATTCAAGTCCCTAGTACACCTGCAAGTGGAAGGAACTCAAAAATTGCCTCCATGGCTAAAAACACTGATGGAATTGTGGTTGTCACTCCCCCTGGTGCTTGCGGTCTGGGTTGCAAAGTTATATGCTTACACTGGAACATTGAGTGAGGAATGAAGAATACAGACAAGCTGTAGAAAAGGAGGCAGTGGTCTTTAGGTTCGTGAAGCTGGAAGAGACCCAGATGGCAAATAGTAGCACTCTCTCCTCTGTATAGACTAGTAATGCGATGCTCTGATTAGAGATGAGTGATTCAAGAAGTTACACGAGTACAGCCTTGATTCTTGGTACTGTGGAACCATGTGATTGTGAGAATTGTATGAGCATTTTGTTTTCATTGTAGATAATATGTGGCTACATACTGAGGGTTGTCCTCAAGGGTATTAATTGTCCTATACTTTTTGGTCTGCCATCTAGCAAGTTGTCAGAGATTCTTTGGTTTAGGACAATTCTAAAGGTGGACTTGAGGTTGGACAGGCAGTATGTGTGGAAGCCCTCCCCACAGCTGCAGTTCAAGTGTGAGGTGATCCAAGTGCATCTCTCATTTGCCAAATCTACCTCCTACCCAACTCAAGGATACTTATAGTCTGTATTATGACCACTCAGCCCCTGGATCTTCAGAAAAGAAATAAAAAAATATCTCTTTCAGAGATGGAGCTTATCCCAGCTCTTGGATGGGTTATAACTCAGGAGACAGAGTTTCAGACCTTCACAGCCATACAAAACTTCCACTGAATCAGTGGCCTCCAGATTCATGTATTATGAATTTTATTGAATGAAAAGCATGAACCACAGAGGGTGAAATATAGAAAGATTTCATTATAAAGGTTACAGAATGAAAGAGAAGGAAAGAAGGACAGATACTGCTCATGAGGGGTTTCCCAGAAACTATGATTGGGTTTTTCTGAGAATTTGCTGAGTGAGGCCTGAGCTGGTCAGACCAGGGGTTCAGACACTTTGTCATCTTCTTCCCATTGTTCTGTTAGATTTCTAGGGAAAATCAGATAAGGAAAAAAAAAGATCCCATGGCATATGTTTCAGAACTTCTGGTCAGTTATTAGGGAATAAAAGAAGCAAGGAAATAAAACCCCAGATCTTCCCCCTGACAGGCTCAAGGACACTTCCTTCCTCCAGCTAAGAAAAAAGACCATTCACTTTGGGAGGAGGCCTTCACCCTCAGTTGCCTAGCCAATTTCTATCTCGGAATTCTTCATTTCTGAAGAGGTCACCCGAATTTCCTCACTGCCCCCACAGAAGAAATAATCCTGAGTACTGTGAGAAAGTTGGGTCAATGACTAATCTGTTTTATTTTATTTTTTTTTTAAATTGAATGGAGTTCTCAGGTGTGGTGGTTGGGGCACATCTCTAGTGATCCTTTGTAAAGGACCCTGGAAGTGTGTTGATGGTTTCTTTTAGAATTTCAAGCCTTTGAGGGCAATCCAGGGGACCCACTTAGATGGAATTAGATTGTTGCATTACCATCTGAGTGTGGTCTGAGTGTAAACAAGAGGAGATAAAGTTAAAACAACAAGTGAGTATATAAGGTAAACAGTAACAAAATCACTATTACTAAAAATGATAGGCCTAATTTGTTTTTACCATGAAGATATGGAAATCCATTTTTAAAGCTGCTCACCAAATTGCACAGTCTGAATTTGTTCCTGTAGATTCCTTAATCTGAGACATATGAGACATAAAATTGATTATCAGGAATACATACAAAGCATATGACCCTAACATTGTCACAGGTGCTGCTCTGAGTCACTCTGAGCATAAAATGTAAAGCCACATTGTTCTGTACAATTATCTCTCTCATTATTTGAGACTCAGAATTATGAAGGAAAATTTCCCATGCTGTGTTACTTAAAGTTTATAAGGCATGCTTTACTCTCTGGTTATATTCTTCTTTTAGGTGTTTAAGACCAAGTAGGTAGCCTATATATATATATATAATATTTTAATATTATATATATTTTAATATTATATATTATACTATTTAATTAAAATATAATATATAATATTTATAATATCCTTTATAATATATTTATATATTTATAATATAAATATATATAATATATATTTAATTTAATATATTTATAATATATTTATATATATTTATAGTATAATATATAATATTTATAATATTCTTAAGGTCTGTTTCAGCTTTTAGGAGAGACTTTTAGGGGCCTGAATGAACCCCTTGTTTCCTTTATGCCATCTGCTGAGATTGGTCAGGGTCTTGCTGACTATGAGGCTTTCCTTGGAAGCATGGAGGATCTGTTCCACTCTTTCAAGTATCTTTTTTTTCAGGCTGTATACTGGCTGCAGTCTAACATCTGGATCTCCATGACCTCTCTGATCAAGAGAACAGGTGACTTACCAGAGCTGTAAGATTCTTTACAGGTATTTCTATTGTCTCCTGGGGCCTGCTTGACTTAAGAGTCAGGAACAAAAAATTGGCATCCCTTTTAGCCCTGATATCCACCTTGGCTTTTGCTGTTATGTCTGAACCCCCAGAAAGATACTTAAAGCAGGCTTGAGGAAAAGTGTGGATGCAGAGCATACCTGATGTCTTTAACAAAACAGATCTAGTTGCACAGCTCCACAACACTACAATGATCATCCAGCAAAACACAGTTTTATGGAAGGAAGGGATTTCTTTCAAGCTTACATATCCAGAGGAAGTTTCATCAATAGTGTAAGAAGCTGACTCCCTTTCACATATCCAAGCAGAGAGAAAAACTACCAGTCATCAAATCCCAAAAATCAGCAAGTATAAACTCCCTGCAGGCTTCAGACTGCTCTCCAGACTTTTGGGCTGGAATCAGATCAGCCCCCAAACACACCATAGTGCTGGACTTCAGGATCCATCCCCAGTGACACCTCCTCTAGCCAACCAGCTGGAGATCCAAGTTATAAGTTTAATTTTAACATCTGTGTCAATGGGGGACATACATTCAAACTACCACCACCTTAAAGTTGTTTTAAGTTATGTTTTATTTCAGTTGTCTGGTACCATTATCAACCATATCTGAAAAAATACAAAACACATATATTATCTTACCTTCATATTTATAAGCACAGGCAGAACATGTTGATAGCACCAGAGACAATTTTTACTAACACACTTTAAGCAACCAAAGCCTAACTGACATCTCTCTTTTGAGACATTTTTAATTGGTTAACCTTAGGTAATTGGAGCTACCCTGTGTGTTATAGGTATGTCTCCATGCTTTCTGCTCTTGATAATATTGGTGATGAATTCTCTGTAGACAACATTTCCAAATTAGAGGTGCTTTGTTTAACTGTGAAGGAAGGGGACTCTTAACAGTGATCTTGGTAGCCTGGTTGCCAATCTAGTTTTCTCTGAGGGTAATTTTAGTCCCCTTTGATTCCCTCTGAAGTACATTACTATAACTTCAGAATGTTGAAAGACTGTAGAATATCTCTAGTTCCAGTGTCCTGGTAAATTTAGTTCTGCTTGCTGAGCCTAAGTGCCTAGAGCAAGGCATGTACTTTAAATAGTCTAATTAGCCAGCCCTTTTGATACTTTGTTCTAAAAAAGAACTTCTAATGGTAAAAAAGTCTATTCTGACTTTAAGGATGTGTCTTTACGTTACTCTTGGGCTATGTCATAGTCAGACAAACACCACAGCCATGAATCTTCAAACCAGGCACAGTTATGGGAGGAAAGGATTTATTGAAACTACAGATCAAGAGGAAGCTCCATAATGGCAAAAGAAGCTTGCCCCCTTTCACAGGTCCAAGCAGAGAGAGAGAGAGAGAGAGAGAGAGAGAGAGAGAGAGAGAGAGGAAGGGAGGGAAAGGGAAAATCACCAACACACACACACACACACACACACACACACACACACACACACACCAGCAAACAGGCAAAGGAGAGAATTTCTTCCCCTTTATATGGCCTTACTGTAGGGGTCTTGCAACCCTTTCCCAGACTTGTTTACTTCCTGATCTCTGAATCTGTTTCTAGCTCCCCTGAGCTTTCTTACACCCTGGTCCCTATTGAGAGGACTGTCTTCCCATAAATAACCCCAGAGACCCATTCAAGATTACTAAATAGGTCAAGTTGACAACAAAACCATCCCAGGCCACTCTGAAAGTTTATTTCTTACAACTATGTTTTGGGATTCCACCTTCTCCTGGGGGGGGGGGCAGAAGTAGCCTGATTTAGTGAGAAGATCTTATCTCAATATAGGCAGTCAGCTTATTCCCCAAAGCTAATTTAAGAGCTTTTGGAATTACGAGACCTATTGTTACCATTGACCTAATGGGCCTGAACAATACTCACTGTCATCCTTTTCTCTCAGACGCACATCGATTACATGCTTTTCTAATTGGAAGGTTCATGGCTGGTCTTCCAGCAGAGCCCAATCTAACTGACCAAAGGCATTTGAACCCTTGCCTCCAAGCTAGAAGACATGTTTCCAATGTTTGGGTAGTTTCCATTAACTGACAAGTGAGCAAGCCAGCTCTCTACATTTTGATATCCAAAACCAGGAGAATCCTATAACTCCCAAGAATCCTCCAAGCTGTTCTGGTATCTCAGGGAGTGTGCAAGAGATATTGGGCTGTGGGACCTTGCTAAAAGGTCACGGAGGATATGGGGTTAAGGGAAGTTGAGATAGGCTGAAGCCCCGGTAAGAAGTCTCTGCACTGAGACCCAGAAGGAGCTTTGCCACACTCCTCCCTTGATCTTAAACCTCCAGCCCCCTGGAAAGCCACAGTGAACCCTGTGTTCTCACTCCAGAGGTGCTGGACAATAGGTGACAGTTCCAGGTGACAGTTTCTCCTTAGCTGCCACCGTTGAACTCAGGTCTAAGAATCAAGTACTTCTCACCATTCAGGGCTGAGCAAGCCCCTCAACTTATGCAAATTAGGCATTCACAGGTTACTAGCCCCTGCCTATCCACTTGTGAGGCGCCCACAGACCACCATGCCCCAACCAATCCCCTTGCTATGCCCCTGCCTCTAATTTTCCTGGCTTTTCCTCTCTATAAATATGACCTCTCCACATACAATAAATAATATCGTTCCACCCACGGAGGCTGTATCCCGAGAGTTTTTCTCTTGTCTCTCATCGACTCGTGTCCTGCCCACCCAGCTCCTCCGCCAACTGGTGGGTCACCCAGCTCCCTCCCTGCCAGTCCCTGCCTCCAGTGACGGGAACCACAGCGTCTGTGGAAAAGAAACAACATTGGGCCTCATCCCCTATCTACTTGTTACCATGGTCCTTTCTGCAAAATCAGTGTCAATCATTTTATAGTGTCTTGGCAGAATTCAGGCCAACACCTCAAAAATTTATATAGTCTGTCGGGAAATTGAAAAGTGTCTCACCACTCTCTTGGGACTGGTAACACAGAGAAGATTGTCTTCTACATATTGGAGGGCCTGACCATGAGTATTGGATAAATAATCATGACCTCTGTCTTTAGACAACAAACTCCCTTGACCTCTACTCTCACAACATTCACATATATATATTTGGGAGGTAATATATATAGGAGGTAAGTCAGTTTTCCCCTCCTTTGTGTGTTGTTGCTGAGGGGGGAGATGTCTCTGGATATTCTCCCCCACCATGGCTCTTACATTCTTTCCACCCCCCTCTTCTGCACAGTTCCCTGATTCATGGTGGGTGAGTTTTAAGTTTGCTTTATTATTGAGATCTTAAGTGTCTCTGGACTTCTGCTTTGGGTTGTGTTGGGTATTGTTGGTGTCTGTCTCGCTGACCTATCCTTGGTTATGTGACTTGCTGTCTCACAGCATTCTTTTTTTAAAAAAATATTTTATTTATTCATTTTCAAGCAGAGAGATACAGAAAGAGAGAGAGAGAGAGAGAGAGAGAGAGAGAGAGAGAGAGAGAGAGAGAGAGAGAGAAAGAAAGAAAGAACTGGCTTATGGGGTCCTGGGGAATTGAACCTGGGGCCTTAGGCACTGGAGGCAAGTGCCTTAACCACTGAGCGATCTCTTCTGCCCTATCACAACATTCTTAAAACATGCTTTACCACTTCATCTCCATTTCTACCTGGGACAACCTCCTATCCAACAAACTCTTTGCTTATTTAAAAATGGGTCTCTTTATTTTATTTATGACCCTATGATTTTGAAACACTTATGTTGCTTCCTAAACATAGAAAAGTTACAACTACAGGCAAAACATTT
Organism: Zapus hudsonius; assembly: GCA_004024765.1. NCBI lineage: Eukaryota > Metazoa > Chordata > Mammalia > Rodentia > Dipodidae > Zapus > Zapus hudsonius. The sequence continues at coordinate 47,655 of PVHP010003291.1, forward strand.
CAATAGTTTCACCTTCCATCCGCAAACCCAAATAAATCAATTTGCTGAAGATATAAGTCATTTTAACTAGTGTTTAGAAACCATCTAAAATGCTGACCTTTTAATTGAGCTTGTAAGTCAATTTAAGTAGCAGAGTTGAAGTTTGGCATTTTGTTTGCCCTTAAGAACATCTGTCTACTGTGGCAGAAAGCATGGACATTTTCTTTTTAAAGCGAAGAGCACAGAGATGAATTTAAGTACATTGGAAACCTACTCCTAGTAGCTTAACCTCAACCTAAAATGCATCTGTGTGCCTGTGTACATTTTTAGTGGATTTACCTCTTGACTCTTTGTCTTCTTTCCCGTGCTACAGAGCCAGGGTCCAGCCTGCCCCAGGAGCAGGGTCTTGGAGGACACGTGCACTAAACTGTCTTGGAGTCTAAAGTAGGGATCCCTATCCTTTCTTAGAACCCAGCTCTGAACTAGTTTATCTAGCACATGACAATTTATTAACATAATTTATATTATAGTGAACTAGAAAAAGTGAGAGGAAATAGTCAAGAATTATAATATGTTAATAGCAATTTTAAGACTTATGGGACTTTTATTTAGTTCTAATTATAAAAATCTTATTAAAAATAATACTTTTCCCTCGAGGTCATTTTTTACCTTCAGTTTATGTTCCAGCAAGGCTAATGTGCACAAAAACAACAAATGTTTCCTTTTTAATGTCTTCTGTATCAATCAGATTCCAATGTGAAAGAAGAGTGTTGGGGAGCCCAAGTCGAAGATTCATGACCACACATCTGTGAAAACAAGGATGATTTGATACACTGCAACATCTTCCATATTTCTTTTGTTTTATTTTCCAGAGCATCCTTGAGACCTCCTTTCTTTCTGTCCTTATGAGTAGATACAAAGAGACAAGATCTGTTTGGTCTAGCTTGTCTCACCAAATGTGATCTGGGTTCCCCTTTTCTGTCCCCTCTCTTTAGCAACAATGAGGAGGTGGACACTATGATTTAGCCAACCCCATACCATTGTAACTCCATATTAAGTGTCAATACTCTGTGACCCACGTGTCCTCTTCCTGCATTCTGCCTGGTTACCCTTCTTGTTCAGGACCAATAATTCCCATTCTCTGAGTAATCCTGTGACTGATCTCTTTCAGAGTTGCTCAACCTCACATATCAGACGTTCCTTTTGAAGTCCTGCTTATGGTACAAGAATGTCTCACCCACCAGAGAGGTAAACCCAAAAATAACAACACCAAAAAAACCCTCTGGAGTTAATAACTTGAGTAAATATTGAGTTTTTTTTTGTGTCAGAGAAGTTAAATAATTTCCAATAATTACACGACATAGGGAGGGTGTTAGCACCTTTGTGGTTTGAGCTTCTAATATTCTCTTAGAACATTCCTAACTTTTAAAAAATTTTTTTAATTAAAAAACTATCAATTATATATTCATTAACCTAGAAAGTAGGCTTGAATGATAGCATTGAGAGTTAATTTCCCATTTAAATCTATTGTGTTGCTGAGATTAGGAAAGCCATGCTTAATTTATTAGAAACAACATTAAAGAAAACTATCAACTCTTTATCTAAAACAACAGTCAGACCAGAATCTTTCAGGCAGGTGACTCTCTTAGAGACCCAGCAGAGCAGTCTGTCTCTCACTACCATCCATTTTGAAGTTTGGGTTGGGATTGCCCCACTGTTGTATGAATCTGTGTTTCTCAACACAAACCAGTGTGGAGAACCTTTCATCATCAGGGATAAACAGTGCAGCATCCCTAGCAGGGTCTGAGATTTATGCCTGCACATTTTTTTGTGTGTGTCTCAGGTAGAGTCATTGCAAAAATACTAGTTTTCTTGGTATCTGCCAATGTACAGGAATTTTTTTTGGTTAAACAAGGTACAAACTCAATCAATGTTCTACAGCACATATACATTCACATCTTGTTTCTGGCTTTACATGTGAGCAGAAAAAGTAAAAAAGAACCCAAATACATGTTTCCTACAGATATGTCTCAGATCTACCATCTACGTAGTTCAAATGTGCACAGTTCCCAAGCAGAAGAGAGCTGCAGAAAAAAAGGGAGAATGAGGAGATTGGACAGACCATACCTCCTGCCAGGAGCTGAGGACAGGAGGAGGCAGGAAAAGAAAATGTTGATCTCTCTACTCACCCTACTTGTTTCCTGGCCACTGAACCATAAATGATATGAGAACTTTGGGTGTCTTTGAAATCAATAGTACTTTTCTCAGTTCTTGGTTGAATTATAACTCAGGATTTATGGTACAGAACTTTCACAACCACACAAAACTTCCACTGAGTTGGTGGCCACCAAGTTCTTGTCGTATAAATTTCACTGAATGAAACCCACAGGTCATAGAGGGTGGGGTTTAGAAAGATTTTATTATAGAAAATAAGAAAGAAAAAAGGCAGAACTCCTGCCCAGGAGGGGGGGGTGGGCATCCTGAAAATGACAAAATTCACCTGGAGTCCTTATTGGGGTCTTTTATGGGAATTTACTGGAAGGGGGCTAAACTTGTCGGTCCAGTTCTTATACCAAATGTTCAGGCACTTTGTAATCTTAATCACAACTTTCTGTTGATTTTCTAGGAAAGAGGAACTCCTTTACGGAAGAAGAAATAAGGGAAATCAGATTCCTTCTTACAGGTTCAAGGACATTTCCTTCAGTGGTCAAGGATGTAAATCAAAAATCCAGTTCAACTTGTATCTTTAACCCTTTTCCTTAGTTTTGGTAAGAAAAAATACTGGATTATTACAAATACCCGTGTCCGTGTTTTCATAACCCTAGACAGGTGTTTCAGAGCATCCAACTTTAAGATATCCAAAACACAATTTGATATTCCATAAGATTGGACATTTCTAGTGTTGGTCTTTTTGGTTCTTATCAGTGAAGCAAGGGTTATAATCACTTTTTATATCAAAACTTCTGATAAATTGGGACGCTGGAGCATTCTTCCTATTAGGAAGCCTTACCTTAGATTTTTTTTCCCTCCAAATACAGTTGTTCTTACAATAGAGTTCATCTTAATAAGCTGCATGAGAATTGCCTTGAACTAAGTAGTATTTTCTAAGCCTGTCTGTTCCAAGCCCCAGAATCTCAAGCAGCCTAAGGGCTTTGAACTTAAGAATACAGCTTAATGGCATTGTTTTTATCTCCTTATGTGTGTAAGGGAGGAGTGTATAAGAAGCTTAAAAAATAGTAGATGTCAAGCTTCAGGAAAGGTCATTCTTTTAGGACTACTCTCTTTCACAGATTTCCTCCAGAATTGGAAAATTGGACTTGGTATTCTGCCATACATAGACCTTTGGCATGCTGAAGGAGGGCCCTGCACGGCAGATACGAACATGGCCTAAGAATCTTAGCTTTGAAGGGGCAATGTATAAAATGGCACTAGAATACACATGAGCAAATGTTACGTGACGTATCTTTCCAAGTAAGAGCTGCCAAGAAAAACTGTAATGTGAGGCTGTGATGGTTTCTAGATAAAGAATCTTTCTTATGCAAAAGTTTACATCTCCTCATTAGAAAAAGTAAGAGGTCCACATTATTCTTCTTTCTGAGCAAGAAAGATCTAGGGGAGTTCATCAACACCTGCCAACGATCAATGGTTAATGCTTTGAACTCATTGAACATGACATAGTAGGTTGCTTGAAAAGGCACAGGACACGAAAGAGGGAAACATCTTATCAAGGTTCTCTGCAGAGCCAAACTCCACATGACAGGGTGAACTGAATATTAGTTGCTTTCCATGAGGGAAGTAAAACCTCCATGTAAAACTACTGGCACAGAATCCATCTCAGTTTAGCTCAGCGACTTTGACCAAATTGTGACTGTTAGGAACTTCACTTACTGATGTCTACAGCAATCATGTAACTAATCCAGTTCATAATTTGATTTTTATTTAATGAGTACCAGTGTCAAGATCATATCCATACATAGAGTTGAGGCATGACATTTTTCTCAAGGAGTTTTGGTCAGTCAGTATCTGGTTGTTCAGCATTTCTTTCTACTAGTTTCAAATTTCCCAAGAAGTCTGAGCATCTAACAGACAAACCTAAATTAAGGGTTCTCCATACAACATTTCACTAATTCTTTTCTGATATCTTAACCTTGGTGACAAAATTTCCAGTCGTTTACAAAATGACTTCTTTTTTTAAAAAAAAAATGTCAAGAAGAAAAGTAATCTAAACTTCTCAACTAAATTCTTTTACCCCAAATACCTAAGTCATGGGTCAAGGGTTTTCAACAATTTCCTTTCTTTTCCCTAGGCTGCAATCCAAAAATAATTTAGTGTCAGATGGGTGGGAAGCAGCAATGTGACTAGAGATTTCTTTGTACTTTTAAAACGTTGAATGTTACCTGATTGCCAGGGATTTCCACCCTGAATAGAAACCTGGCAATTCTGAGGCTATGTAGAACCTCTCTTTACATGGGAACACAAACCCCATCGCAATCTGGTGAATCCTTGCAGCATTCTGCTTAAAAGGATTCTTGTCACTGGCAGTGCTCACTGGATCCAAGCCAAGTCCCTAGGGAAAGTTGGTTTCTGCTACTTACAGAGCTGGCTGTCAGGTTGGTCCTGTGTGTTTATAATTAAGTATGATGTCTGGGGGTTGATAGAGAGGCTAGCCAATGGTTCCCCTCCAAAGAGGAAGTTCCTGGCTAGCTCACTTGTGTCAGAAATGCCAAGTTGGGAGTTGCCCTGAGACTGGAGAAGATACAGATTCATTTGGGCTAAACTCTGGTTGTGGAGCCAAGCGCTCCAAGGGCTGAGAAAATAGATCTGAGACCCAGCCTGAATTGTACTGAGTGGGCTTCCCACACGCTTGGCTCCTCTGCTTTCCAATGCTGTGTTAGATGTTTTAGAACACATTAATAAACATATTGCAAACAAATGACAGTCCTTAGTCCCTACCCACTCTTTCCTTGTGCTTTCCCTTTCTTTGGGTCAGTGTATTACCCTGAATTTGAATATGATTGTGTGGATACTTCAAGCTAGAGATGTTGGGAGATTGTTTTTCATTAGTTCTAATGCTTATTTATAGCATCCGCTCCTGGGAACAAAGTAAGTAATATGTATGTCTCACTTTTCTTACCAGATTTGGCTAGGTCTCCTCTCTTAAGAAGGTTGAGCTTGTACTCTATATTAATTATCACAACAGTATGAATGGATAGAGTTATGTATAGTATATTTCTTCTGAATTTAGTTCAGAGAATAATATTCTTCTAGGTGTGGAACCATGTAGGATTTTGTCAGTGGAGAAGTTAAGGCTTTTCTGTAACTTCCTGTAAGAAAAGCAGGCACTGGTGCAATGTGTTGGGGCTTCTGGAATCATGAACCACTTCACAGTACCATTACTTTAGGGACCAAACCTCAATACAGGTTTTGGCTCCAACATCCAGACTCCATGTGCATCACAATCATTCACCCAAAAATGTTTGTTAAGCACTTACTACACACTAAGATACATGTCACACCTCAAATCCAACTTTTCTTACTTTTTAAAATTTTTGTCTTTATTATCCATAATTATCCTGATCAGGGAGGATGGGGGGTAACAGATTCATTTTAGAAATACTGATGCAAATACTAGGTTCTGGTTGACAAACTATTATGGATTTTAAAAAGACTTCTAAGAGAATCTGTTTTAAACGTCACTGGAATGTATAATACCCTGATTCATCCTTGAATGCCCAAGCTGTACCCCTCCATCTAATCTACTACCCAACCCCCCATCTCAGTCGACTTCATGGACACTTGCAGATTCCCTGTTCTTCCCCCATCCTCCTTGACCACTTGTTTTTCTGCTGCTCTTGTCCTAATCATTCCTGGCCCTAGGAAGTTCCCAGTCCATGCTGCTATGTCCTTTTAGGTGAAGTGAGTCATAGAAGTAACAACTGTGCATCTTAGTGGTACTTCTTTCAGGCTTTTCTGTGAAGATGTGCTCACTACTCTCAACAAAGACTCAGGGATGGGGAGATGGCTCTGTGGGAAAAAGTGATTGCACTGCAAACATGGTGATCCCCAGACTCCGCATAAAGCTGGACACAGTAGTGAGCATCCATAATCCCAACTATCCTACAAAGGAGACAAGAGAATCTCTGAAAGCGTATGGGCTAGCTAGCCTGATATACTAAAGAGTGAGCTGGAGACCTTGCCTCAAACAAAGGAGAACACAAGAACCAGCCTCCAAATCATTCTCTGACTTCCATATGGATGTCATGGTATGTATTTGTGCACACACACACACACACACACACATATAATCAAGACTCACTGATTCAATTGCTCTTTACATCTGTTCCCTGTTTCATAGTCCTTCCTTTTTTTTTTTTTTTTTGAGGTAGGGTTTCACTCTAGCCCAGGCTGACGTGGAATTCACTATGTAGTCTCAGGGTGGCCTTGAACTCATGGCGATCCTCCTACCTCTGCCTCCCGAGTGCTGGGATTAAAGGTGTGTGCCACCACGCCCGGCTCATAGTCCTTCCTTAATTTTCCATAAAGGGAAATCCTTATTCCTGCCCAAGACACTCTTGCTTTTCTCTCTTCTTTCCCAGACCACTGTATGGCTCCTTCTCTGAGCTTCCTTGCCTTCATTTCGCCTTTATTTCTTCCATTATACTTGTCTTCTATTGCTGAAATCTTGCTTAGGTTTTTTTCTACTTTGAATTCAGAACCAGAAACTCTTTCCCTTTTACTCAGTATTTCTCACTCAGGGGAGAAGTGGACACTTGACAACATCTGGAGACCGCTTGTGTTGTCACAACCAAAGGAAAGAGTGCTCCTGGCAGCTTATGAGGTGAAGCCAAGAGTGACAGGAAGAAGATAAGGCCAAGTCTAAAGTCACACTCCTTCCCTTTCCCAACTCCTAGAAAGATTTGCTCAATCCAGAGATCAACAATTTCTCAGGATGAGGAAGTTCACACCTGTGGCTCTGCACATCTGTAGCTCAGCTGGTTCACTGTCCAATCACACTCCTTCCTGTGTGCAGTGCACCTAACTCTCCCCCATCCACTGTGGTGGTTGACTGTATGGCCCCATAGACTCAGGTATTTTTAATTAAGATTAAACTTCCTACCTAAATCTCCTGCAGGCAAGATCCCTTTAATAGGAGGTGTGTCGCTGGGGTGGATCTTAGGTGTGTAAAGAACCAGTTGGAGATCTGGCTGTTCCTGTTTGCTGGTTGTTGGTGGTGTCTCTGCTATGGATCTATGGAAGTGAGCCAGTTTCTTTTGCCACAATGGAACTTCTTCTGGATTCTGTAACCCTAAAATAAACCCATTACTTTTAGTTGCCACTTCTCCATAAGAAGCCATGTGACCTTAGAAAATCCCATGTCATTCTTGAACATGTTTTCTTAATTTGTGAAATAAAGGGAAAAGGAAAAGATGTGCCTCAAGATCATTTCCAGTCGTGAAATTATTTGATCTTAAATGAAAAATTCTTGAAATTGAATCCCTTGTAAATCGTTTTTTTTTTTAGTTCAGCAAATTTCTCATTAAAATGGCATTTTTGTTGTTCTAAAACATTAGTATGTATTTACAAACTTATAATATGGTGGATAAGCATGCATATATTTTAAGGTATATATGCATGTGTCAGAAATATGAGTGTGCATGTACTCATGCATGTATGTGTATGTAATAACTTTATGCCATATAAATCTTATTAAACTAGGCTTTGTTCCTGGATCAAATATTCTAAAAGTTCTAATTGAGTTCACAATGTGTCATAGATAATTACAGCATAAAAAGAGAAAATTCAAGAAACACTCAGAAATTGTATTCCCTTCCATCAAGCACATGTTTAAATTAATCAGAAAGCCTTGAAGCCATATATACCTGATGATTATTTCATGCGTTTTTAAAAACATCCACAAAAAGCTAGATTTACAAGCGCTGCAGAAACCCACACTGTTGCAATGTTCTCTTTAATTCAGCCACTTCATATTGAAATTTCACACACAATAATTGGCTGACCTTCACAGCTATAGCAGAAACTAATTAAAGCTGTAAGGCTGTGCTAGTAATGCTTTTGTGTGAAATGTGAAGTTTGGTGATAATGAAATATGGGGTGCAGATGTTATTGTCTTAGATAGACTGTGCCCTTGGTTCACACTAATGAAGAACAGCAATTATTAAACAAAAAGTATTTTTACCCATTCATTACTTTCTGTTGTGATAGCAGAAATAAAAACCTCGTGGTGGCTCTTCTTCCAGCTTCTCCCAAGTCATTTCATGGAACTTTGTCAGCTGACTACTATATCATTAGACATCATGTTTCCAGTTTCCCTATTGACCTCAAGACTTTTGAGGGCCTTGGGAAAGCAAAGGGGAAGGGCAAGCTGAAATGGTCAAGCAGAAAGACTTTGGACATCTGGAGGAGTAAGTAAATGAAACTTGTTGGAAATCACTTCACATGCCAAACAGAGATGTCAGTTGAAATACGAAGCCCTCCAAACTATAGGTAAATGACAAAGGTCACCGATGCTATGGAGGGGGCAAGTCAAGAAAGAAAGCAGACCTCAGCTCTGTTTCTTTCTTGCTAGTAGTCTGGGTTTCCATTGATCTGTCAGTGGGGCTTGTAAAACTTCCAATAGCTTAAATATAACAAAATATAACAAGTCTCAGATTTGTAACAAAATTGAAAAAAAAACCTTGCTGAAATAAAGAAAAGGCATACATACTGTATTGTCAGGTTTAACTTGTCATGATCTAGTCTGATTCCTCTCCTCCCATGCCTCACTCTTTTTTTCTTTTTTAATTTTGTTTCCTCCCCCCTTGATTTTGGGTCACTTGGTTCTCATGAACACTACAGAGTGGATGGACAACTATATGTACATTGACCAATTATTTATACAAAGTAAAATTGATTAAATGTAACAATTCTTGTGTCGTTTTTCCTGACATCCATGTTCCCTTTCATGAGAATACACATAAGCTACTACGGTGGGCATGGCATTTTCTAAGAAGTGTGAGACATTGAAACCCAGGGACATGAGGAAGGTAAGTGGAAGACGGGCTAGAGGCTGAGAAAACATCAGCTGGGTCACATCAGTTAAACTTGTGCAAAAAATGAGCGGCTATGCCCTGCATGAAAGGATTCATGTTCAGGAAAGTACTGTTAAGGAGGGTGTGCCATAGGGGTAAGAGGGAGTCATTTTGCCACCTGCTGGGCTACATTTTCTGATGCCACTCATCAATATATTTTGTTTTTAGGTATTGAACTACCCAGTGGAAATACAATTGGACTTGGGGAATAATTAAGATAGCTAATGATGGGGACAGCAACTATCAGGACGTGATTCCTTATCAAGGTCGCGATTCCTTATTTTTAAAGAAAGAGTTAAGGGGAAAACATCACTTGTTTGAAGGATAACTGTACAATTGTTCAACGGAAGCATAGGTTTGTTCTGTTGAAATGAAGTTCTCCTTCATGCCAATTGATGCAAATTGAAGCAGACCACCCAGAGGAGTGGGCTGTATCCTCTGTCACTAGGTGATAGCCTCTCAACTTCAAATCATCCTTCACTGCCCTGCTTCCCAGAAGGTGACATGCCTCTCTTGCCAGCCGCACAGTGGGAAACTTTCAGCAGAGGGCACTGGAGAGACACTAGAGGAGAGGGGGCTCTTCTTCCTGCCCCTGCTGTGTCCTGGCCAGGCTCCAACAGCTGGAGGTGAGCAGTCGCTGATGGAGCACAGGTGGTGCTCCGCACCAGCATGATTCCTCAGCACCACCGCTGTGTGGTTCCTCAGCAACCCAAGGGCAGCTGCACTGCCTTCCACCATGGTGACAAAAGTTGTCTGCTGTCCACTGAGCCATGATCATGCCTGTTCCAGTGGAAACTGAATTTCAGCCCTTCGCTATAGCCCTATCGGCTGTGGCTGATGCTCCTGTCTGCTGTTTATGTACTCTTTCCCCTAGTAAGGATGCCTGCTAATGGCAAACAATCCTTTCTTATTCTTAATAACAACCTGTGTGGTTTCTTTCTCCTGATTGCAATTGGACTAATTAAATGCCCACCTCATCTCTAACACCATACTGCAATGTCTGAAAATCCACAAACGGGTTCCTTTTTAATCATGACTTATTGACATAAATGCAAAGCGTTGTCAGACAAGGAGTTCTTGGTAATAATGGAAAGATGAAGAAAATACAACTTTTATACTATCATTAGCTTTCAGAAGAAACAGCCATGAATTCCAAAAGATTGCATTTTTTTTTTTTGGTGCAATCTCCAGCCTTTAGAACCGAGAATATACCAAAACTCTTTTCCATATTCCACATTAAAAAGTTCTTAAGAACTATTTTGTACTGATCACCATTCACCCAGAATACAACTCCAATTTACTTGACATGCACTCGGTCGCATTGCTAAACTGTATTGACACAAGATCCCTGTGCTGCCCTCTCTTTAAAGTATAATCATCATTTTCCTCTGCAAATGTAACATTGCAGACAATGTGATCAGTAATGGGGTGGATGCAGTTGAACAGTGTGGTAAAAAGACTGAGCTGAGGGCTGGAGAGATTGCTCAGTGGTTAAAGTGCTTGCCTGCAAAACCTAACAACCAGAGTTCTATTCCCAAGTACCCATGTAAAAAGCCAGATGTACAAAGTGGCACATGCATCTGGAGTTGGGAGTTCGTTTTCAGGGGCTGGAGGCCCTGGTGTGCCCTTTCTCGCTGTCTCTCTATATCTCTCTCTGCTTGCAAATAAACCAATAAAATATATATATATATATTTTAAAAAGACCTATCTGAGCACATTAGTGAGAGGAAAGGTAGAGAAATGGCAACCTACCCTTCTCCAGGGAGAGAAACTGTCTCTAGGGTATTAAGGTGATGTTAAAGGAATAAAGTTTCAAGCCACCAGGGGTCTTGTATGATGCTTCTAGGCTGAGTGCACCCCTTTGGCTTAGAAAAAGTTATACCAAGCTTTGTTTCAAGTAGAACCCTGGGAATACATAAAACATGGCGGCTACAAAGAAATACACACACACACACACACACACACACACACACACACACACACACCACACACACACACACACAAACAGAAGGAAAGTTTTGCTAGTAAAGCACCTGAGGATCTTTGGGGTGGTTCCTTTCAGACTAGGTTGGTTTGTGAAACCTTTGCTTTTTGCTTGTTTTTAGGGTGGGGAACCCTTTAATATTAGGTATTGCTTGTAAAATCTTGTTTGCTCCCATGAAAAAGCAAGTGGCTCTTTGCCTTCTTATCCACACCATGTGAAAAACACCTGGTGCAAACTCTGCCTCTATTGCCGGATTGACTGACCCCACTGTAGCCCCCATGCTTCCCGACACTGAGAGCCAAATGAACCTCTCCTCCCTTAGGCTGACTCGGTCAGGCATTTGATCCCCGTGAAACGTAAGACAAGCCTGAATGATTACACAATGTGCTTGGAAAACATCTTCATTTTCCTACAGAAGGAACTGACATGTAAATTTATTTACATTCTTTATGTGAAATTGGGAGACAGTGAAGTGAAACAAGGGTATAGCTTGTAGCCATGTAACCGGACAAGGATTCTTGGTTAATGTATGAATGACATGCAGGATAGAGATATGCCTCCTCTTCCCTCTGAACAACCAAACTACAGTCAGATTCACTAATGCAAGAAAACATCATATTCAAAATTGATTACATTTGTTGAGTTGTGATTGCTCTATCTGATCAAAAGTTTCTCTTTTTTTCATTATTCAGTTAAGTCACAATGTATTGTTGACCCATGTGTTTGGATCATCTTGAGCTAAATATAGTTTCTAAGCAAAAACATCCAAAAGTAACCAAAACATGAATTATTGTCTTTCTTTTATTCAAACTGATGATCACTGCAAAATATACCTTCAACTATCAATATTACATTAAATAGAAAAAAAAAGAAAATACCAAACATTAAATGTGGGCTATGTACATTCACACAATTTCTGAAATATACATCAAAAAAGAGATTTTTATTAGCACATATTCATTGCACAGAGTGTTGGATTTCATAAAGATAAGGTCTTTCAAGGATATCATGTAGTTTGACTATATTCACTCCTTCCTATCTTCTTTTTTCTTCCCTCCCTTTTCCCTCTCACTAGCCTTGTTTCTTCCCCAGATTTCTTTTCTACTTTCATACTATTTGTCTATTTTTTGTACCAATATAAAATATAGGATCCACAAATAAGAGAAAACATGTGATATTCATCTTTCTGAATCTGACTGATTTCACCTAACATAATCTCAAATTGTATCTATATTCCAGTGAACAATAGAACTTCATTCTTTTTATCATTCAATAAACTCCATTGTATGTTACATTGAATTTCCTTATCCATTAATCTGTTAATGATCCCCCAAAGAAGATCTTATCTTGATTTCTATATCATAAATAAAGAAAAAATTTCTCTGGGCAAAATTGTAGGTCTCGCATAGGTCCATTTAGAGGAGCCAATGAGTGAGAAGTCTTAGAAAGAGCTGAGTTGTAAGAAGGAAGATAACCAAAGCACAAATTTTCCATCCATCCAATAAAGCCAAGGTTGGGGCAGAAAAGACAGCCTCAAGCTCAGTCCACAGAGATTTATGCTTAAGTTCAAGGAACTGTGAGAAAGTTGAAATAAAATCATGAGGACCTAGTTTTGCTTCTTCATTTTACTTATTCAATTTTTTGAAAAAAAAACATAGAAATATAGCTTACACAATAGAGTGACATGAGAAGGCTAGACGCTATGGTCATTTGAATTTGTACTTCAATTGTAAATTCCAACTCATACCAGTTTCACACTAGTGATGGTCTTGCTGTATAATTCAGACTCAGACTGAAATATACCACTGGTTCTCCTAAGTCTACAGCTTTCAGATGGAAGTTCATAGGCCTTCACAGCCTCTATGACCACATGAGCTAATTCCCATAAAGTTTCCTCATGTTTATATATAGATAGATATAGATATAGATATAGATATAGATGATGATATAGATAAATATATAGATAGATTGATTGATAGATAGATTAATGCTGAATGCTAGATAATAACCAGCAGTTTGTGTCAGACATTCAGGTCAGAATTCCCAAAGTCTTAAGTGCATGTGTGAAGGTGTGTGCATGCTTTAGTTTATGGTGGAAGAGGAATTGGGGCTGACATAAAACTAGTTTTTATTCACTTCAGGATGGGAAAAGAGCCCTCAAAAACATTTTGTTACATATTTTAAAGTTAGTTTTATAATATTTTCTAGAATGGACATCACAGATTGCACATGTAAAAATGTAAGACATACCATACATTCTAAATGAACTTCTGTTTAAATAGCTCACATTAAATAATTCAATGTAATCATTACTCTATATTTTAAAGGAGTCACACAGAATATAATAAAGTATTCAGCTGTTAAATATGGAAGATGATTTCATTCTGAATATTATAGAAATTTATTACTTCCTATTGTCTCTTCCTTTTATTAATAAAGCATATTACGTTAGCCAAGTAGAATTGACAATTTATTATATACAACAGTGTTAAAATATACATATGTATATTCTATATGGAGAATTAAACTCGAGGACTCATCAACCAACTATTTCATTTGGTTGAATATTTAATGGCTATTTTTTATAATTCACAAGATATTTTAATAAAATGACTAAGCAATCTGAAAATCTATATATATAAGCATACATACTACTTTTTTATTAGTGACATACATTTTTCATTCTTCATATCTTGACAGATGTTAAATGTGTCATATGTCTCATCATTTGATTCTCAACTTCCTTTATCTCTCTTATTTAATAAGCTGGCAATAAAAAAATGAAGAAAATTTAATTTAACATGCTTATTTTATGGTTATTGCTTTGTTTAGAATTACAAACAAAATATAAAGGAAGGACATTGTTAAAATATTAACCAAGTTAGCTTGTAATTTCCCAGCAGGTTGATGGGCACTGGGTTGACCTTACCTTGCCCTTCTCCACTTAAAAATTACTAATACTTATATGTTGGGAGCATTAGCTTGCCATGAATTTTTTTAAACTTCATAAATTTATGTTTACGGTTATTTGCTGATGCTGTACTATTTAAAATTCTTTGGCCCACAAATGAGTCAGTAAAGATAGAAATTGTTTATGTATAAAAGTCTCTCCAAAGAACATATGCATCTGTGCCTCTGTCTTAACAGTCACAGAAAGGCATATTTTTGCATGTTAAACACAATGAGCATAACTCTAATTTTATGTGAACCAAAAAGGCATAAGAAATTTTATTTAGTAAATCTGATAATGAAGTAACAATGCCATACTTAAAATTAATACATATAATTTATATGCAAAATTTAAAAATAGGAATTTGCTATTTAAAAACTGTCAAATTATTATTATTATTATTATCATTATTATTTGGTTGAGATACGGTTTCACTCTAGCCCAGGCTGACCTCTGTAGTCTAGGGTGGCCTTGAACTCACAAGATCCTCCTACCTCTGCCTCCTAAGTGCTGGAATTAAAGGTATTAGCCACCATAGCTGGCAAGACTGGAATCTTTTATGACTTAAAAGTATATGAGGCAATATTTTGTTTCCAGTGAGTGGCACCTGATTCTTTCCTGGTCTTTGCTATGTTCCCTTGCTCCTTTTCCCCTATTCCTGACTGCAGGCAAGCTGTCCTTGTGCATCCAGGCTGGGCCTGGATAGGAAAGTTGTAGGCAAGCCTCTTCTTGTCCGGTGCTGGGTGTCTGTCCCACATCTTAGAACCAAGCCTCATCCAGAGAGCATCCTGTCTCCTTGGTCCTCTGAGAAGGTTAACACAGTGTGGGTCTGTCAGGGCAGCATCTCTTCTAGTCAGTGATGCCTTTGCCTTGTCTTCTGGATTCTGGGTTGCTGGAGCCGGGCATCATGCCTACAGTTGTCTTTGAGATCCATGGCAGGAAGTTCCCACAGCCATCCTTCACCTCCACCATGCAGGATATAATCCCTCTCGCCCTACTTCCTCAAGACCTTGGTAGGTCAGTTAAGTTGGTGATGAGAAGAAGCTGTGTGGGCCACAGAGAGAACAGAAGGCCTTTCACGTGGGGCCATGTTATCTAGCTTGGATCCTCATTTGTGGCCATGACAGCCACCTGCTGAAGGAAACAAGGAAGAGGAAGACAGAATAGTTACTAAGAATACTAACTAAGGTTTGGGGCAGGTTGGTCTACAACAATCCAAGGGGGTCTTCACTGCTCAGGCCCAAAAGCCGCAAGGGCTTAGAGTTCTGTCAACCTTGACCTTGACTTCTGAGCAACCCAAACTAGTGACTCAGTCTGTTCTGCTGACCATCATGGAAATGGGTACTGAGGGCATGATGTCAGGATGATTCAAGTGGCAGGGGACAAGAGCTCAAATCCCCAAGGCCCTATCAGACATCTCAGAATAAGTCAGTTTCATTTTTGTCCTATGCTCTTTTTTTATTTCATTTTTTTCTTATTATGTTTACCTGGAATACAGAGATTTGGGTATCATTCATTCTTTCATTTAAAAATATAATTTGTCAATTACTGCTCATGTCCTATCCTCCTCTCTCTCCCTGCCATCCTCCCCTGCCCTGTATCACATCCCCTTTGTGATCTCCCCCTACCCACTTTCCAACTCATCATTAGGTTCGTTTTTGGTTGTAGTTCTATCTTTATAGGCTTAATTCATATCTGCCCCCATACATACTTGTGGATATTATAAGCTAAGACCTATGTATCAGACAGAACCCATGTTTTTGTTTGTTTGTTTTGTTTTTTGTTTTTCTTAGTTTGGTCACTTTGCTCAATACAATTCTTTCCAAACCCATTCATTTTCCCGCAAGCTTTATTTTTCTGTACTGCTGAACAGAATCTCATAGTGTCTGTGTTCCACATTGTCATTTCCCACTCATCTGCTGATGGGTGTCATGGCCAGTATCCAATTCTTAGCTACTGGAAATTGAGCTGCAATAAGCATACCCATGTGACTGTCTCTATAGTTGAGTGTGGAGTCCTTGCAGGGAACATCCAGGAGTGGTATCTCTGGGTCATATGGGAGTTCTATTTGTAACTTTTTGACAAACCCCTACACCGATTTTCATAATGGCTGTACCAGTTTACAGTCCCACCAACAGGGGATGAGGCGTTCTTTCCTGCATTTGGTGTCTGTTTTCTGACTGCAGTGAGGTGGCATCTCAAAGTTGTTTGATCTGCAGTTTCCTGATGTCTAGAGTTGCTGAGCATTTATTTCAGTAGTTATTGGCCATTTGTGTTCTTTTCTCAACTGCTTGTTCATTAGGCAGTTTTATTTCTTTGGTGTTTATTTACTTATTTTTGCAGTTCTTTGTAAATTCTGGTTATTAGTTCCCTGACTGAAGAATATATGGTAAAGTTTTTTCTCCCACTCTGTAGGCTGTCTGTTCACTTTGTTTGTGGTATCTTTTGCTGTGCAGAAATGGTATAATTTCATGTTTTGTTGATTCTTGTGGTTATTTCTTGGGTTATTGGAGTCCTGTTCAGAAAGGTTTTGCGTATATCTTATAGCCTGGAGTGTGTTCCCTAATTTTTCCTCTAGCACTTTAGATATTCCAGGTTTGGGGTTATAGTCTTTGATCCATTTTGAATTGATATTTGTATAAGAAGAGAGGTAGCCGGTGAATATCCAGTTTTGTTAGAACCATTTATTGAATAAGTTTTCTTTTTTTTTCTATTGAATATTTTTGGCTCATTTTTCAAAGATTAGGTGTCCAAAGCAATATGGTTTAATTTCTGCTCTTTTGTTCCATTTCTCTGTATGCCTGTTTTGGTACCAGTACCATGCTATCTTTCCAACTATTGGACTGTAGTATAACATGAGATCAGGCATTGTGATACCCCCTGCTTATCCTTTTTTCTTAGAGTTGCTTTGGCTTCTCGTGGTCTTTTGTGTTTCCTTATAAAATCCTTATTGTTTTTTTCTAGCTCAGTGAGGAACATCATTGGAATTTTGGTGGGAAGTGCATTGAATCTGTAGATTACTTTTCACAGGATAGTAATTTTTCACAATGCTAATTACGACAATCCAGGAGCATGGCAGGTATTACCATTGACCTGTGTCACATTGCATGTGAGAATGTTTTTTTTTTCATTTTGTTTTTTAATGAAATTACTTGGGAGGGCTACTGGTGACAGTCTTTGAAATGCAATGTCACAGGATCCAAGAAAATGATTTTTAGTGGTAACTCTGTTTCTTTCTCTCTCTCCTCTCTCCTCTTCTCACTAGAATGACAATCTATTGGTCTTCCATATCTCCTGCATGTAATCTATATATTCTAATACTTTTCTAATTCTTATACGAGGGAGGGAGCAACAGAAAAAAAGGCTTGGAAATTGGGAATTTAAGGAATTTTTTTCTTTAAATTAGTAAAGAGACATGCCTTTCAAGCATTCCAGATAATTGAGAAACAAACACATGCTTTCTATTGCTTTGCCTCTCTATCCAGACAGTTTTTTGGGAATGTTTTGGCTTTGATGTCATTGGTAAACGCACACACACACACACACACACACACACACTCACCCTCCATTCCTCTTTCCCTCCCTCTCTCTCCCTTTCTCTCTCCCTATCAACATGGAAGCTTCACTATGTATCTCAGACTGGCCTTGGACTCTTGAGCCTCCTGTGCAGGTATTCAATGAGATTTTCATTGAATTGAATATGTCAATATGATTAGATCAAACTACTCCCTTCCTTAGAAAAGAGGCATAATGAAATCCATGATTAGGAATTCAGTCAAACAAGACTTTGAAAATTTATGAATGTTTTCAAATTCAATTTAATTCTGAGTTCCTTTAGATATATTGCCAAAAATTTTGGGTTGACAAAGTTATAGCCAAAAATTCCAGATCAAAATCAGAATGTCAAGGCTGTTGGTGTGGGGATGTGTTTTTCAAAACATGACCATCCATCTCCATGAGTTTTGTGTGTTTCACTAAAGCACACACATGAATTTTAATGTCTGTGCATTTATTGACCCAGCCAGAGGCAGGTGTTTAGTGGTGTGACCATACTTACATGGAATGGTCTGTAACCTTGCATGAGCCCTCTCTCAGGGTTCTCAACCTGCTGATTGCCTTCATTAATTTCACTAGTTCAAACACTTAATAGCTGAAATGCACATCAAATTTCTTGAAGCAAATTGATAGCTCAAGAGCCAAGTAACAGTACCTTCAGAAAGCTTTATTGTGACATTGAATTTTGGTAATTGACACCAGTAACATAACAGCATTAAATCACTCATATTTTTATAGTACATAAACTAGCCTGCTTATAAATATGCTCAAGGATAGAATGTAGGTGGCAGAGGAATTATGCAATAACTTTAACAGCTAATAAATCTTTATTTAAGCAGGGGACCTTTAAAATTTAATTAGGCATATGAAAGCAGAGATCAGTCTGAGGGTAAAAATATGCTAGTTTTCACGTGAAAAGTCATCTGCTTTGTGGAAAGTTTTTAAGTTAAAATTTACTATCCTGTTCTTTGTCAATAGAAAGAACAGAAGGGATTTTTTTTTGGGGGGGAGAAAAGAACAAATATCTAACAAAGAAATGGCAGAGGTGAGCAAGAGGCACTCCTGACACACTAGAAGGGAGAAGAAGAGGCCCCATGTATTATTCAGATCAATGTCCCTTATTTTATTTCATTTTATTTTATTTTATTTTATTTTATTTTATTTTATTTTATTTTATTTTATTTTCCTATTTCTCCTTTCCCAGTCATTGAGAGTTAGACAAGAACCTATGGCAGAGACAGACCAAATAAGGCGTAAGCGCATAGTTGAAGAGTTTTCAATGTACAGCTCCTTTAGCACCTCCAACAGAAAATGTTTCTTCCTCTGTTCACACCGCAAAGTATAGCCATACTAAGGTTATTCCACTCTTTATGCAGTTTACAACTTACATGCGAAGATGACAATTGGCCTTGAGTTCTCACAAAGTCTAAAATCACTCATTCATAAAATGCAGAGACTATTGAGGTTGTTTTCATTCTAACTCCAGACGTCTCACCTTAGTCTCATTATTGGGAGAAGGGTGTTGGTATAGTTTAAAATTACTACATGGAAAAACATGACATTGGGCTTTGAAAAATTAGTGTATTCTTTTACAATTAATTTTCTTCTGTAAGTATGAAATCTGGGAGGCACTGTAGAGGAAGGTATATAAGGCCCAACCTCTACTACAGAACTCGATCTCATTGAGGAAATGAAGCATAAACACTTGAAGCAGGCTGTAACATTTCATTTGCAGAAGGCATATCCCAAGGCAAGATACACATGTGCACCAGCTCACTCAGTGAACAAGAAGCAAATGGTTTCCCTGGGCTAGTTCTAGTGTTTGGACAATAAAAGAATGTATTTTTTTTTTAATTTTCATTTCTCAAGCGTTCTTCATCTCATAGCAAGATTACATAGTTGCACAAAATCAGCTTTAGAAATGCAACTCCTGATTTTAACATGTGTTGCTAAGAGAGATGCCAGTGATGTAGATTGTGTGTCCATAAAACAACAAAAAAATCATTTATAGTATGATGTATTCACATCTTTATCACCATCTAGTACATACTGAAGATATTCTGTCCCTGAAATTATAGTCCTCTTGTCACTCATTACAAGAAGGTAGCATTAGTGTTTCATTTAAATGTCAGTAAGAATAATAAATAATAGCTTGTGAATTGAGCTTATATTGACCCAATTAAATTGTTCTTTCTTTTCATTCGAATGTTACTATTTTGCTTCATGCTATTTTAAGTGATTTACTGTTACTTAGAAAATAAGTGAAGTAAATCTTCTCTTTGTGAAAGACTGTACACGAGTGTGCATGTTACATGGGTGTGCATCCATGTGGAGACTAGATTTTTGACATCCATGTCTTCCTCAGTCTTTTTCTACTTTATTTTACTGAGGAAGGTCTCTCACTCGAACCCAGAGCTCAATGATTGGGAGTCTAGCTGCCAGCATGCCCCAGAGATCCCCTGTGTCTGCCTCCTGATCACTGTTATTGGGCCATCACACCTACCTACATTTACATGAGTGCTGGGGAGCTGAACTCCAGACCTCAAGATTGATATCTAACTTTTGTAAGGATAGTGGGAGGGACACTAACTCACTCAGACAAGAGACTGCCTTGTTAAAAGGGGACAGACTTCTCCATGGATCTGAAGTTGTATGTGTCCACAGTGGTAAGCTTTGAGGGGGTTTTTAAGGACCTTTGGTGTGATATTCTAATGGACTTCACAGGTAAAGTCTTCCCAGGCTTCAGATGTCCTGGGCAACCATCTATGGGGACAATTGAAGACTTTAGAAATGTTAATTGGGGCTGAGTGTTAGACTTTTTTCAAAGGGGCTTATCAGAGGTAGGGGTCTTCAGATGTGTAAACATTTCCTCAGGCTCCACAGGGGGTGCACAGGGGGCTGGGAATCACATGAAGGGAATTGTTCCTTCATTTCTGGTTCTGAAAGGATAAAAAGAATTGGGGGACAGGTGGCAGGAAATGGAGAATCTTATTACAGCTTCCTGCTGACATAAAGGGAGGATGGTTCACAAGGAGGGGATTCAGTAGGATCCGAAGAAGGGCAGGCATCAAGATTCATGAGGGGCTGATATCGGTGTCCATGAAGAATTCAGTCACTCGTTGTGAGGTGAAGGTTCTCAGTCTTTCCTGAATAAGTTCAGAAAAATATCACCACATTGTTTTTGGTACATTTCTATAAGCTGCGTATCCCCATCTCCCCTGGTTGTCTCTAACAGCGGAAGACTAGGAGGAAGAGTGTGAGATGTAAGGGAGTCAAGGCATCCCAGAGGGAGGTAGGACAGGAGTGGAACGGTTCTAATTTGGTTCCCCTAGAAGGATAAGATAGAGAGCAAGGGTAAAGAACTCAATGTGGTGAGGCTGAGGTAGCCAGAGGATCTCCATGGCTTCTGTTAGCTTGTCAAATGAGCTGATGGGTATGGGGATCAGCCAGGTGTCTGTCAGGGGGTCTGTCAGAAAGAGCAAGAACTCTTGGTGAGTCAGAGACATTTGCTGGATCTGAAAAAGGCAATGTTATATCATCTGTTACATCATTTTCAGGTGTCTCCTGAATGGTGAGGAATCGGGAGATTTTGAGTTTGGTGGGACCCGATGCTGTAGAAGAGTAAGAAGGAGGTGTCTTTTTGAGGCATGAGAGATGAAACCAAGGTGCAAGATCTTGAAGTTTGGCCCCAGTAGGGGTGAGAATAACCTTGTGTGGACCCTGACATTTAGGTTGTAAGGAAGAAGGAATTTTGGAAGAAATGTACACCAAATCACTAATGTTGAGAGAGGGAAGTGAGGCATTGGGGATGGGTGTGGAAAGGTTTAGGTCAGCAGTCATCCAGAGTTCAGTTCTGAGAAAAGAGAGGAAATCCTGGATGAGGTTAGGGTACAGTGAAGGACATATATTAGAATTTGGGTTAGTTCTTTGGCAGGTTGTACAGGAAGTGGTATGATTCTGAAGGAAAAGCTTATCATCAGGTGTGAGATTGGAGGGGTTTTGGAGGAAGGAGAGCAAAGTGTTGTTAGATGGATGAAACATGGAGTGAAAGTAGGAAAGGACTTTCTTCCTTTCTTCAGGAGAATTGTATATTCAGTTTGGCAGTGGGGCTGCAGAGGAGGAGTCATCCACATACTGTAGGAGAAAACTGGGCTTGAGATCCAGAGAAGCTAAGTGGATGTTTGGAGAATTGTGTGCTAGAAGTAAAGTTGAGTTTTCTGGGGCTTGTGGCGAGTATGTGAGGGGCATTTTATGGTCAAGGGAATCAGCCTGATTATTAAGAAGAGATATGTAGTCTTTGTCCCACTGGTGGCTTTTACAAGGTATGATAGCTGCCTCGTGGGCAACAGGACTAAGTCTAGGAGTTCCTGGATGAGAGATGAATGAATAATGGGGAGCTCTTTGGGGTCAGGAAACCTCTCTCTTTCTCTCTCTCTCCAAATAAGCATGTTTGAGTGTATGATGCTGATTTTGAGACCAGCTGCCCTGGTGAGTACTCGCCTTAAAGCCCATGAGCTCTGCCAGCTGAGAGATGGTAGGAGGGAGAAGGGATTTTGCTCTTACAACCTGTGGATGTTGTGGATCGTGAGGGTCCCCATGGAGGATTGCATAGCCTGCCAAAAAAGGCTCATGCTTTAAGGCACTACTGTCAATAAACCAGTCAGGAACACCAGGTAGAGGGGTGTCATGGATGTGTGCGAATGAGTTTAAGGAGAGAGCCAGGCTTTCTGCGCATGAGTGTGTGGGTTGGTCTGATTGTATTGTGAAGGGTTCTGTAGGAAGGAGGGTAGCAGGGTTTAGGGGAGGGGACAATTGAAAAATGAGGTTAGGTTCCAGGAGAAAGGCAGGGAGAGTTTGGATTTGAGAGGGAGGGAGAGCACGAAAAGCCCCGTGGCTGAGCAGATTTTTTAACTGTCTTTTTTTTTTTTTTTTTTTTGGTTTTTTGAGGTAGGGTTTCACTCTAGCCCAGGCTGACCTGGAATTCACTCTGTAGTCTCAGGGTGGCCTTGAACTCATGGCAATCCTCCTCCCTCTGCCCCCTGAGTGCTGGAATTAAAGGCGTGCGCCACCATGCCCGACCTGAGCAGATCTTTTAGAGAATGTGAGGTGAGAACATGTAAGGGACTCTGTAAGGAAATCTTGTTTGATTCTGGGACAAGGAGGGCCACAGCTACAAGAGTTTGGAGGCAAGGTGACCATCCATGGGTGACCATATCTAGTTGTATGAAAAGAAATGCCAAGGGTCAGAAAGTGTCTCCCCCTTTTTGGCAGAGAATGGCCAGAGCTTGGCATGTATTGGCATGTAGAAAAAGGAAAAAAAGTTTGTTTATGTCTGGCAGGGATAGGGAAGCTGCAGTGGTCAGGGAGCTTTTGAGAAGATTTATGGGAGTTTGGAGGGAGCTAGGAGACAAAACTGGTCCATCTAAATTTCCCTTAATGGCTTCATATAAGGGGTGAGCAGTGAGGGAAAAGTTAGGGATCCAGATACGGAGGAAATCGAAGAGACTGAGCATGGCAAGCAGTTCCCATTTTAGTATGAGGTAGAGGATAATTGATGAGATTTTGAATACTAGAGGGTGGGATGGTTTTTCCCTCCTTGGAGATGGAAATACCAAGATAAAGGACAGAAGTCTGACAGATTTGGGTTTTTCCTGGGAAGTTCTATATCCCCAGGCAGCCAGAGCATTAAGTAAGACAGCTGCATGTTGTATATTCAGTTTGGCAGTGGGGCTGCAGAGAAGGAGATAAACCAGCTTCCCCTTGCCAGTACTTGGCATACCTTCCTGCCACTATTTGCAGTGCTGTAATGGAAGGTGATGTCCACCCCTCTGCTCATGCTATTGTTTTCTATGCCATAATGGAGTATCCCCTCAAGTCCATAAGCCAAATAAACCCATTCCACCCAAATAGTTTTTGTTGGGTTCTTTCTGTGCAGTAACAGAGAACGTTAACTACAACATATTTGGTACCAGAGAGTGAGGTCATCTATTGCTACTGGAACCCTGATTCTATGGCTTTGGCCTTTTTGGAACTGATTTGCAAGAGGAATGTGGATGGATTTGAAACCTCAGCCTAAGAGACGCCTTGCAGTGCTATAAGTACAGGTTAATGAACCATTCTTGTCAGAGCTGGAATGACCTGAATGCAGTAAGGACTATGGACTGTGAGGTTTGGCTTATGAGGGTGAGAAGGAACTTTGTCAGGACTGTTCCAGAAGCAGTTTACCTGAGAGGCTTGCTGCATTCTGCCTGCCTGTGTCCTGAGAACTTGTGCAGGGTTGCTTTGCATAAAGATGGATTAGTGTGAGCAGAGGAGATGGCACAGAAAGCAAAGAGATCTTTGAGCCAAAACTACTGCCCATTGACCTACAATTGTTTGAGGGATACAACCATTGAGATTGGGCCATCTGATCTGCATTGGAATAGCACGAAGAATGCAAACTATTTGAGGTGAGAGGCCTGAATGCTTTGTTCCCCCCTGGATTAATAAATTGGTAGCCCACCTGGTTCTGTGGAGTAGAAAAATGCAAGAAGAAAGGGTCATTGCATTTGCAACACAGTTTTGTTTTTGAAAAATGGCCATCACAATGTAAACAGGTGTGTTAGATTGCCTGTGTAGAGGCTAATGGAGCCATGAGGATGAACTGTGGGTTGCGATGGAGACCCAATAAAATGCCAGGATTATGGATGCCCACCAAAACGAGCCTCCAGCACCAGATGAAGTTTTCCCAGACTGTGAGTAGCCCAGCTAGAGGGGTGGAATCGAATCTCCAAAAGACTTGTTCAAATGCATGATCATTGAACTTGGAGTTAGAGATTGATGGTGCCCTGCTTATTTTAAATCTTGTATTGGTTCAATCTGTTTTTGCCATGCCTCAAGTTTTGCAGTGTGAATGTTCTATGCCATTACAGGTTTATTTTTTGGTATTATGGCTCAGTTGAAAGCTGTGGAGACTTAAGAGTTGAGCTGAACACATTGTATTTACATCATGTATGATTATTAGTTTGTGGGGGCCAGGGGCAGACTGTCATGGTTTGATCCAGGAGTCCCCCACAAACAAATGAATGTGTTCTGGATAACTGATCCTAGCTGATGGCAGTTTGGATTTTACAACCTTGATGGAGCTGTGTTGTTGGGGGCAGGCTTATGGGGTTATAAGCCAGCTCCCCTTGCCAGTGTTTGGAACACCTTCCTACCACTGTTTCCAGTGCTGTGGTGGAGGTGATGTCCACCCTCTGCTCATGCCATCATTTTCCCTGCCATGGAGTCTCTCCCCGAGTCCATAAGCCAAATAAACCCATTCCTCCCAAACAGTTGGGTTCTTTCTGTGCAGCAACAGCTAAAGTTAACTACAACAGGGCACTTGGGAAGGTGGAGTGATTCGGGTGATTAGATATGAGAAGGGGAGATGGCAGATGCAGGGAAGGAGTCATCCAAGGGGGAAGTTGTTCCGGGTGTAAAGGGAGTGCTGGGGGGCATGGAGGGTTCCAAAATGGCCGAGGATGGGAAGTTAGAGGGTGTAGTAGAGTTGTGTGAAGGGAGTTCATCTGCTGGAACAAAGGATATTAGGGCTTTATAGATTTAGAGTGTTTCTTATGGCAGAGGAGAGCCTGATGAGCTAAACAGGAAACACAAGAGCGGGACAGGGGTGGAGAGCCAAGAAACCTTGAAAGTGGGGAGCTCATACCACTTGCCATTTTGACGCATGTAGTTATCCAGGCTTGTGAGTATATCTAGGTCAAAAGTGCCATGTTCTGGCCAGTTAAGATCATTGTCTAAAGGATTTTGAGGCCAAATTTGGATTGAGAGTCAAAATAATTTTTGGGCTGAAGCTCCATTAATTCAAGTGTTTTGAGATTAGTCCTGAGGCAGGCCAGGGGCATCTCTTTCAGAATTGACAATATGGAACCCATTTTGGCAGGACTATGATGAAGTGATCACCCCTACCACCAGGGACATCTCCAAGGCTTAGGGAGGTCTGCAAAGAAGCCCAAGAGTTAGGAGGGAGCATCCTCGCTCTCGTAACTTTTGGGGTGTTTTTGGACCAGCAAAAGTGAGGGACTCCTGGAGTCCTCTGAGGTCCACAAGCAGAGAGAAGCATGAGAGACTATCAGAGTCTCTGAGACTCATGTTGGGGCATCATCACCACTAACCTTCAAGGGTTACTTTGTCCTGAAGGGGGGGATTGTGACATGGATTCAAGGAGGTCAAACGGTGACTGGCCTCCCTCTGGGGGGCTCACAAAGTTGGGGGGGGGAAGGATGAGAAAGAGAACAAGAAGTGAGAGAGAGCCTTTAAGACTCAAGCTGTGTTTACACTGTGGTAGTTTAAATAATGTCCCCAATAGATTCAAAAGTTTATTATAATTATAAATTGTCTCCAGCCAGTTCTGGCTGGAGGAGGTGTGTCACCTTGGCCAGATCATAGGTTCAGACCTCAGGGGTTTCTGGGGTGGGTCTGGAATTCTCGCTTTACATATGCAAAAAGCAGTCTGAGCTCAAGCCTGCAGTTCCTCTTGTTTGCTAGTTTGCAGTGTGCTTGCTTGAGGTGCTGGTGGTGGGCTTCTGTCTCTGTCTCTGCTTGGATCTGTGAAAGGGGGGCCAGCCTTTCCTTAACTTCCCCTGGATCTGTTAGTTCAATAATAAATACTTTTTTCCCCAAATTGTGCCTGGTTTGGAGATTCATCCCAGCGACGTGTGGCTGACTATGACGTACACTGAACACTGAATGTCAATATGACTCCCTACATGCATGGCATGTTATGGGTCGTGCATCTCTCACATGGGCAAAGGTCACAAAAGACAAAATCTACAGGTCATGCTGGTGACTGTTCAGCCCGTAATGAGCAAGGAGGAGGAGGATGCTCCTGAAGGAATGGTCTCTTAGAAGCGAGGAGAAGAAAGAGAAGGGAATGCGAGAGAAAGTGAGGAGGGGCAATAGCCCTGAATGCCCCAGAGGGCAGCCCTCCCGGAAGTTTGGCACCAATAATGTAAGTGATATGGATTATGCTACAGGGTGTGGGGAAGGGTTAGAATTTAGATAACCCCCAGTAAAAATTTCAATGCACCCCAAGTTTAAAGATTATCCGAGCTCTTGTCTATAAAGTTAAAGAATTAAAATCATAGACAACAAGATAGTAAGGTATAGTGGGAGACTTTATTATTTAAGGAAACATGGGGAATTACAGAGTTTTCCAGCCACAAGTGTGGGGAAAACACATTTCAGAAAGTTTAACAGAACTTATATTGTTTAGCTAAATAAGCAGAAACAGAAAAGATAATAGGGAGCTCCCATCATGAGGAGGAAAGGTTCATGAGGGAAAAGGTCTGGAGCCTGCCATTAGCTGGGGTGGGGGAGGCTTTACCTTCCTGGAAATTCAGAGATCCTTCTGCAACCCAGCCATGTGGGGAAAGAGAGACTGGCTTCCTCTAGGGAAGTCAATTTAAGTTTTTCCCTGGTGTGTCAGAGAGACAGCTGATTGGCTCATATTTGACCAATCAGCCCCTAGGTTGTAGCTCTAGCTAGATGCCTCCCACTCAAGGGGAGGGGGGAGTATTTCCTGCAGATGCCTGAACCTGTCACATAAGGATAGTGGGACACAAAGTACATTGGACTCAGCTCACTCAGACAAGAGACTGTTTATTAAAAGGCAGTGAGGGGACAGACTTCTCCATGGATCTGAAGGCGTATCCACAGTGGGAAGCTTTGAGGGGGTTTTTAAGGACCTTTGGTGTGATATTCTAATGGACTTCACAGGTAGTCTTCCCAGGTCTGAGATGTCCAGGGAAGCCATCTATGGGGATAATTGGTGACTTTAGAAATGTCAATTGAGGCTGAGTGTTAGACTCTTTTCAACTGGACTTATCAGAAGTAGAGTTCTTCAAATGTGTAAACATCTCCTTAGGGCCCTCAGGGGGTGAACAGGGGGCTGGAAATCATGTGAAGGGAATTAATTGTTCCTTCAACTTTAAATGACTCTATAATACATATGTGTGAAAGTAAAACAACTTATTTCTTCCAAGGGCTTTGCAAGGACTCAGGGGAACTTTCAGCTATGTCTGAAAGACAGTAGTCAGTGGACTGGGAGTCAGGTACCTACCTAGGCCCTGCAGCAGTGAGCTGTATCACGGAACTTGAGCAGGTATGGGTTCTGAACTGTTGGAAGCCATATTGGAGGCCTGGACCAGATAACCTCTTCACTTCCTTAGAAATCTAAAATTTGATGAGCTAGTCTCAATCTATGAAAAAGTTACATCATAATACTTAATACGAACTTGAATTTTATTTCCATTAATGTGAGAAACTGAAGATTTTGTTACAATAGAAATGGCTTTGACCTTCCTGGATATTATGTCAGGCTGAACATGATTGCTGTCTAAATCAAGCAATTGCTTTTGGACTGTGAGGAAATGATAGTTTTTTGTTGGGAACATTTGACAAGATTTAGAATCAATGCATGAAGCAGAACAGAAAATTTTTACGCAGTTTTCTCTTCAGTGTACTCCTTGGTATGTGGAGGAGAGTTTCATGATGTAATTTCTAGTTAGAATGTTCACTATCAGTTCAAGGGCTTGTAAACTATTGAATGCAAATTCATTCTCAGTCTACTGTGACCTGCGGTTTCCTCTATGTGAAATGGGCAGAAATAAATATTTCAGAGTGTTGTTCTGAAGGTTGCTAGTAGTGGAAATTGTGTTGTATAGTGTTTATATGCAGACACAACAAATCAAATCATGACAAATCTTGGTGACTCAGCACAGAAACATGTGATTCCATGACCATGTGGGACAGAAATTTGGGAAAGGCTCATCAGAAACTGCTAGTCACTTCTCCACATGTACCCAGCCAGAAAGAAAGATTCAGGGCTTGTGCATGTGACCTCCCTTTCTACGTGATTTCTCAACCTCCAGGCATCTCCTTCTCATGCGACCTATTTCTTTACTGGAATAAGTTGAACTTATTAGTCAGTGGGGTTCTGTGTTAGTCAGTTTCATATGACTGTGACTGAATATCTAGAATAAACAACTTTAAAAAGGAGGAAAGATTTATTCTGAGTCACAAAATCTCAGAGATTCCCATCCACGGTCACTTGGCTCCATTGCCTGCTGGCCCATTGTCAAGATGAAGCAACATGGAGGGCAGACAGTGGAGCAAAGCAGATTACATCAGGGTGGACAGGAAGTAGAGGCACGCCCACAGGGACTCACCTTTTCCAAGTAGGCACTACCTCTTCAGTCTCCATAACTTCCCAATAAAGCTATCAAATTATGAGTTCATCCTAGCATTGATGAAGTCTCAATCAGGTCCAAGAAGCCATCAGCTGAAGCCAAGCTTTCATCACCTGAGTCCATGGGGGAACATTTCATATCCAAACCAAAACAGGTTTCCAGAACAAATGCAGGGCAGAGTATGAGAATCATTCTTCTTTGTTTCTATAGTCACTATCCTAGTACAGAACAAGCATCCCATTTCTTCATGGGAAGAACTGCAAAGTCACTCTGTAATTGGTAAGGCTTCTGGAATCATCCTTAATTTGGGACCATTTTTAAAGGATCAACCACACCTCAAATAAAGCCTGGTATACACTAGATATGTACTGAATATATAACATCATCTATGTCACAACTTTTTCCAGTGGTAACTTTTATTAGAGAAGCAGTGCATATTGACTCTGGGTTAAGAAAACGGATTATTGTATTTACGCAAGTTTGTAGTTAACTGTATATAAGGATGCAATTGAGTCCTTGGCACAGTTTTTCTGTCTTCAAATGCACTATTCTGTTCTAATCTACTGTTGCTGTATTGAAAAGAAAATGAAATATGGAAAGTGATAAGTGAAAATAATGAGTACAGAACCTTATATGACTTTTATTTTAGGAAATTGCACTTTTTTGTTTATGAGCTTGTTGGTGGTTGCAGAAATGGAAAAGGAAAACTTTTTGACTAATTCTTAGATAACCTTTCCAAAATTTAATTTCTTATGAAGTAACTTTATATCTGGGCTCTAAACTTTTTCTTATCATAGAACTGTTTCTTAGAAATATAGACATTTTCTCATGGCTTCAGCTTCTTGTAAGAAATGTACATAGAAAAAAAAAGGTAAAATCACTGGAGTGAATGAAGCATGATATGAAATCTATGTCTTCCACAGTCTCCCGAATTCAGTTTCTCATCGTTATTTTCCTTTTTCAAGCTTAAAAAGAAAACAATGACTACTTTCAGCAAGAATAAAGAAGGAAGACCAAATAAAAATATCAATTATATTAATAGATGATTGTAATATATTTGTATAATTATACTTGTATAGTAATATCAGTATACCAAAATTTTCATGCGAAAAGGTCATAGACTTTTACGCCTCACATTATAGCTGTGTTTATTGTCATTATTTTTATGGAGTCCTTTGTTGAACTTTGAATTCTATTTGAACCTCCAGGAATAGTCAGGATTGTGGGCTATTTGATAATCCCCATGAATATGATTGAAATGTTTTCATGAAAGCCTTGCAGACTTAACTCATTTAATTTAGAATAGTTCTCATGCCGGTAGAACGAAGCAGATGTCCCAAACTAAATACACTTGGTTTAATATATACTTCTATATTGGCTTTAATGGACAGATGTTTTGACTATGATACGGCAAGACAAGGATTTGGAATGGTGCATTGGAAAGATTTTGTCCATCTAAGTAATGGCATTTACATTACAAAGTATGGATTTACATGTGGAAAACGGCAGCTTACTGCTGCATCTCAGGATGGATCATGTTACCACAAGCCATGGAGTTCACAAGGAATGAGCAACTGACTTTGGGGGGCCCTCTTAATAAGCATCACGCAGGAATGAGAGGGAATGATAACCTCAAATCTAGAATCATGCTAGTTATGTAGTTAATCCTTGACGATACACATTCAGGATTATATGTGACTTTTTCCCCCCATCAGAATTTGGCTTCTGTGGATATTATTTCATGTGTTAATGGTAAATTTACGTTCTAGGCTATATTCAGAGAGATTTACAAATAGTTTATTTTACCTTCACCAGAACTCCTACAAGCATTTAAGGGAAATTATGCAAGGAAAAACCATTCTTCTGATGGGAAAATCCATGTTTTAAACTGTTGTAATTGAGCTACATCTGCTACCCTGCATGGTCTGAGACATCTTCAAAGATACAGATTTATTTGAATGAATATGGTATCCCAGATCTCAGACTCTACTGCATAAAACCATAAAAATTTCATTTTGATGATTTAAATTTTTGAAGAAGGCTAAATAAAGTTTGGGATCCTTTATTTAGAAAGCATAGAAATAAATAATATTAAAAGGGTTTTACTCAAAAAATGCTTACATTGTTCAACTTTGTTTGCTATGAAAACTAAACTTCTATAATGAGAGATGTTATTTTGGAGTACCTTCTCAACCAGATCAGATAACCAAGTAGAAGAGACGCCATTCATGAAGGAACGTGGGGTGAGTTGGAGACATTCTCCTACTTACACAGTGACTGGGACAATGATATGAAACCATGCATGTGCAATTGCCTAGTATATATTCTATATGCATAAATAGCAGGTAAAGGAAAGCTAATATTTTTAATATGACAAGATTGGAGGCAGGCCCTAGATGGGCTCAGGATACCCAAATGACCTGTAAATGTATTTTAAATTAAAATATGTATGTCCTTTCTGTTTAAAACTTTATACCCTTTGAAAAGAGCAGAGATAGAGAGATGGATATTTTCTCTATTTTTAATATTTTATTTATTCATTTTCAAGCAGAGAGAGAGAGAGAGAGAGAGAGAGAGAGAGAGAGAGAGAGAGAGAGAGAGAGAGAGCACACCAGGGCCACCACCTTGTGGGTCTGGCTTATGTGGGTCCTGGGGAATCAAACCCAGGGGCCTTAGGCACTGGAGGCAAGTGCCTTAAACGCGGAGCCATCTCACCAGCCGGAAACATGGATATTTTCAAATGCCAAGACAAACAGCATGCCACCAACTTATAAACGTTCTTTAAATGGTAGGCACCTGACTTTGTAACTACCCTTGCCTCTTCATCTAGAACATTCTGAGTACAAACATTGCATGGCCAATGAACCAAAGCAAGTTATTATTCTCAACTTAGATAGTTCTTTTGTGTCTGCATCTCCATCCACCCTGTATGATTTGAATTCACTTTGGGTTGAATCCATCCATTGTGTCTTGAATCCATGTGGTGTAGCTGTTTCCTCCAGAGGAAAACCTTCTCCTTTGGAAGGAGAGACAAACTCACTAGACTCATGAATCTCACAAGAAATATGAAAGACTTTAAGACCCCCTCCCTAAAGTTGTATAAGCTGTAATTAAATGGGGGGTGTGTACACTCTTCAGTGCTGAAGTGGCCTGTGAGTTGTGTAGGGTCCTTGAAGTACACAGCTTGCCTGAGTCCTCACCCATGCTGGAGTGAGCTTGTTGGGAATAGAGTTGCCTGAGTCACACAATAACCTTGTTTGTTAGCTCACCAAATGGTATTTATATGGAATCAATTTGCTTGTTTTTGGTCTATCATTCCCCTCTCTATGTGATGGGAGGTAAGCAGGAAAAGCACCAATGTAAAATGTCCCAAACGGCTCTCATTTTGAGTCCCTCTTCTTCAGCTGATGACACTGACTTGTGAAGCTGTAGAAGCTTTAGGAGGTGGAGCATCCATTACAGGTTACACA